>JAHHUM010002746.1:0-114823 GCA_036173005.1 Crenichthys baileyi | reverse complement strand
GGTCAAAAAAATTATAAAAACATAATAGGTTAAGTATTTACTAAAAAACACATCGAGGTCGTTGACTTTTGAATTTACACATCCATGTTCACACAATACGTGTGACTGACCCTAGCTGCATTCCTTGCGAATCTCTTCTAAACTCTTGAATGGGCTTTGCTTGACAATCCTCCTGAGGGTATGGTTATGCCTGGATTTTGGGCACCTTTTCCTGCCACAGTTTTTGCTTCAACTCAAATTTCCATTAACTTGTTCAAATACAGCACTCTAAGGCCATGTCCACACAAAGCCAAAGATGGTATCCACACAGAAACATTTGATCGTAAAGAGGAAACCAGCTGGAGGTGCTGTATTAGGCATTGTAATACTTATGCGAGAGTGTCGCTGTAACGCAGGAACAGAGATTTAAAAAAAAAAAGAAATCACATTGCACATGTGCCGGAATGTGTTATAGGAAGAAGACGAGCATTGTGATCTAAGCATCTGTAGACGTAGTTTTCCAACTCCCGATCGCGCTCAGGCTCTCAATATATGAGCAAAAGAGTTTGGGATTAAAAAATACAAAAGGTGGAATAGCTCCAGTATAAACACAATGCGGAAGTCTGCCGTTGGTGTTGTTTTTGGCTAGTCGGCGCATGCGTGTTGAGGGAGTGGGGAGAGCTGCTTGCCAGTTTTTAGCCAGTTAAGCTGTTAGGGCTGTCCACACGGGGCTGCCACAGGTAGGGTGAAACGGTGGGGGGAGGAGTCATCAAACTTTCACCATGTGCACGAGACTCTCTATCCTAACAAGGAGTACAGAAACCCGGCTTTGTGTGGAAGGGGCCTGAGAACAGTCAGCTTCTTTAGCAATCGAAATGTCTTCCTTTCGACTGTTGTCAGTCTTTTTCATCATTGTGTAGACCATAATATGGCCAAAACATGACTTGTCTATATTAAACATCCTTCATTATTGATATGATTAAACACCTAGACCTGATCATGGGTGGCATTTGCATGTGAAAGATCTTGCTGGTAATCCACAATCTGCAGTCACAGGGACTCTTCATGCAAATGAAACAAAGTGGTCTGAACAACAACAAAAAAAAAAACATTAGAGAAACAGCAGGAACATCAGGAACAACTGACATGTTTGATGGCTCTAAAAAAATAACTCAGCAGGGTAAAAGGCTTTCACATCTAAGAATGACAAGAGTGGTTTTGTTTCAAACCTTATGATGCTGCATGTTGCACTACGAATGTTTTAGATTCAGAGTGCATCATCTGCCTGTTTTTGTCTCTGTGATACTGTTTAAAGAAACACATATGTGTATATTGTCATAAAAAGCTTATCTTTTCCACTTACTGAACATCTCATTATCTAATTCAGACCTTCTTACCTGTTCTAAGTATATTGACAATGCACATGTACTAAGAAGTTTGCAGAGGAAACGTAATCTTTAACACTGAAAGGATTTTGTTCAAGGTTCTCTGTGAGCACCTATCAGACACTACTTATTTTCTCTGTGCAGACAGATGTGTCTGCATCAGTTTTAATAAGCCTGATGTTTTTAAAATAGTCAGTAGCACTAGTGAGTGGCTGCTGGGACATGTGTAAATGTCTTCACTGTTTCTTCACTGTTAAATAAAGTACAAATATCTCTACCAAGGTAGATCCCGATCCATGTCCTTTGTGCTGCAAATTACACACACACACACACACAGACACACACACATGGGTGAGGAGCTCAGCCATCCGGGAGAGGCTCGGAGTAGAGCCCCTGGTCCTCCACATTGAGAGGAGCCAGCTGAGGTGGCTCGGGCATCTATACCAGATGCCTCCTGGACGCCTTCCTCGGGAGGTGTTCCAGGCACCCAGGAGGCCCAGGGGACGGCCCAGGACAAGCTGGAGGGACTATGTCTCTCGGCTGGCCTGGGAACGCCTTGGGCTCCCCCCGGAGAAGCTGGAGGAGGTGTCTAGGGAGAGGGACGTCTGGGTGTCTCTGCTGAGTCTGCTGCCCCCACGCTCAGTAGGAAGAGTAGTCATCTCGCAATCAGAAGGTTGTGGGTTCGATTCCAGCTTGCTCCTGCCATATGTCGATGTGCCCCTGGGCAAGGCACTTAACCTCAAGTTGCCTACCGATCTGCGTATCGATGTATGAATGTGTGAGCGTTAGTGAGTGCGATTGGGTGAATGTGGCTCTAGTGTAAAGCACTTTGAGCGGTCTGTATGACTGGAAAAGCGCTATATAAGTTCAGTCCATTTACCATTTATATATATAGATATACAGGGGTTGGACAATGAAACTGAAACACCTGGTTTTAGACCAAAATAATTTATTAGTATGGTGTAGGGCCTCCTTTTGCAGCCAATACAGCGTTAATTCGTCTTGGGGATGACATATACAAGTCCTGCACAGTGGTCAGAGGGATTCTAAGCCATTCTTCTTGCAGGGTAGTGGGCAGGTCAGTATGTGATACTGGTGGAGGAAAAAGTTTCCTGACTCGCTCCTCCAAAACACCCCAAAGTGGCTCAATAATATTTAGATCTGGTGACTGTGCAGGCCATGGGAGATGTTCAACTTCCCTTTTATGTTCATCAAACCAATGTTTCACCAGTCTTGCTGAGTGTATTAGTGCATTGTCATCCTGATACACGGCACCGCCTTCAGGATACAATGTTTGAACTATTGGATGCACATGGTCCTCAAGAATGGTTCGGTAGTCCTTGGCAGTGATGCGCCCATCTAGCACAAGTATTGGGCCAAGGGAATGCCATGATATGGCAGCCCAAACCATCACTGATCCACCCCCATGCTTCACTCTGGGCATGCAGCAGTCTGGGTGGTATGCTTCTTTGGGGCTTCTCCACACCGTAACTCTCCCGGATGTGGGGAAAACAGTAAAGGTGGACTCATCAGAGAACAATACATGTTTCACATTGTCCACAGCTCAAGATTTGCGCTCCTTGCACCATTGAAACTGACGTTTGGCATTGGCATGAGTAACCAAAGGTTTGGCTATAGCAGCCCGGCCGTGCATATTGACCCTGTGGAGCTCCCGACGGACAGTTCTGGTGGAAACAGGAGAGTTGAGGTGCACATTTAATTCTGCCGTGATTTGGGCAGCCGTGGTTTTATGTTTTTTGGATACAATCCGGGTTAGCACCCGAACATCCCTTTCAGACAGCTTCCTCTTGCGTCCACAGTTAATCCTGTTGGATGTGGTTCGTCCTTCTTGGTGGTATGCTGACATTACCCTGGATACCGTGGCTCTTGATACATCACAAAGACTTGCTGTCTTGGTCACAGATGCGCCAGCAATCTGTGACCAAGACTTTGTCCTCTTTTGAACTCTGGTATGTCACCCATAATGTTGTGTGCATTTCAATATTTTGAGCAAAACTGTGCTCTTACCCTGCTAATTGAACCTTCACACTCTGCTCTTACTGGTGCAATGTGCAATCAGTGAAGACTGGCTACCAGGCTGGTCCAATTTAGCCATGAAACCTCCCACACTAAAATGACAGGTGTTTCAGTTTCATTGTCCAACCCCTGTATGTATATATATATAGTGATATATATATAGTCAGTCAGTCAGTCCTTGGTTTCAGCTCCTCGCCAAATCCCCCCTTTTAGTTTTGCTCCCTGTTAGCACCTATTTGCAGCCAGACCCTTTTGTTCTGCATAACAGTGGTTTGTTGTTGCAAGTCTTTAGTGAAGCAAATGTTGAGGCTTGTATCATTCATGGTGAGTGATGTTACTGTTGATGTCTGAATCATTGCTGTGTGCCACTTTTAAAAAAGTAGTTCGAATTTTGATGCAACATATTGACAGATAGAAGGCCTAAGGAATTAAAGGAGGGGATTTTTTCTCAGCATTTTAAAATGCTGTAACTGTGATGCCAGAATGTTTGAATAAGCTGAATGAAAAAAGGCATTTGAACCCAAAACATTTCTATCTGTTTTTTTTTCAACACTCAGAATTAACTTGCATCAGTAACGTGCAGATATCAACTAAACAAAGAAAACACGTACCATAAAACAATCCAGAAATGAATTTAAGAATTACATCAGGATCTTTATACACTTGGTCTATTTGAATATGCTGGTTTTTATTTGATCTGTCATATGTTGGCTTTTTATTTCATCATGCTTACACACTGATCACGTCATCTCTCAGAAGACAAAGTCAACCTCAGTTAAATGCAAAACCAGTGCACCCAATGAGACACCTTTGCTCTGTGAAGTGGTGAGTCTCATCAGCATAGTAACAGTTAAAAGTCCTCTTTTTTAGGGCTGGTGATTTAAAAGGAAAAACGTAATAACAGGGTCAAGGTTAAAGCAAAGTCTGATGGCTGCTGATCATGAGTCAAACTCCATCTGAGAAAGACAACCGAGGCAACGCTCATCTGATCAGTCTCAGCTGGTTGCCACAGAGTTTGTTCAGAAGCCAATTCTACATGTGGCACCATGCTGTTCCATTTGTGTGAGCTATGAATGACTGGTTCTTTACTGAGCTATGAGTCAGTGTCTGAGCACATCATTAAAATAAAGCAGAAATCACTCTTCTCTAAAGATATGCAGGAATATCGTAGCAAAAACAATCAGAAAAGAATTCTACAAACTGCTTTACCAAGAAACACAAAACATGGTTGGAAAAGACGAACACAATAAGGCTGTTTAGTTCACTCAACTGGGGTTTTTGGGTTTCCCTTTTTTTTAAAGCCCAATGGGGAAAAAAATGTCCCATTTTGTTGTGTGCCCTTTCGGGCTCACCTTTTTATGGGTTTGGAAATTGGGGTTTCATGGGAATCAATAAATTTTTTTTTTTATTTTTTTTATTCTCCTTTTGGGGTTAAAACAACAACAATAACAACAAAATGCACCCCATAAAGGCAAGGGGTTTTCTCCCCTGAATCTAGTTTCTAGTTTGTTAACTGGCTACCCTAAAATACCCTCCGGTGTGAGCGCATATGTTCATGGCCTTATCAGAATATGCATTCAGATGAGGATTTTTTTGTCAAAATTTGGGGAATCCCCTTTTTTAAAAGAAAACAACCTTTAAGCGGGTTTTAAACAAAACCTTTTCAAAAAGCCCCTTTTTTAATGTGAATCAGTGAATAAAATTACTGATTTTATTTTTTTTATTATTATTTATTCTGTACACCCCCTTTTCCAGTTGGGTAATCACATGCCCCAAACAAAAATCTTTTCCAAAAATATTTCCAAAAATTTAAAAAAATTAAAATTAAAAACCCGAAATTTTAAAAGTTTACCCCCTTTACTGGGTAGAAAAAAAAACCAAAAATCATGCACTTTTTTTTGTTGTTGTTGATTGAAGCATACTGAAAATGTACCAAACCATAGATACCGTATGTATAAAGCCCTCTGACTAATAATCAGATCACATAGATCTTAATGAATTTTTTTTTAAAAACCCAAAAAAATTACCCACCAAACAATGAGAAAAAAACTTTAAAAAAACCGTTGGCAGGAAACAGATGGGGTCAGATTTGGGGTTTTTCACCTTCCCTGCGCTAATATTTTTTCCCCCCAAATGGGGGCCACGGGACCGGGGTGTGAAAGGTGAAACCATCTTTGGTCTCATCAGTTTGGAGGACTATAAAAGTGGCAATCGCCAGCCCCCTCTACCCCCTGAGGGGTTTCCCCCAAGGGTGGTACTACTACCGGGCCCTTTGAAAGATTTGGTTTTTTGGAAGGGGAAATCCTGACAATTTTTTGGTTTCCCCTTTTTTCTGGAACCCTTTAACCTAAACTCCTTGTTGGAATCTTTGAAGGGGACCCTAGCCCTGAAAATTCGGACTCTGGATCTTTTCCCCGTTGGCTGCCACTCGGGTTTAACCATCGGTCCGGTAAAGCAAACCCCTTTTCCCCGCCCAAAACGTTTTCCTCCGGGATCTTTAGAAAGCTCCAATGGGAAATCAGCACGGGCGCACAGTTTCCAAAACCAAAAACCCTTTCCCCCCCTGGGGGAAATCACCTCCCCCCCAAGATAACCCCTCACCTTACTGACGGGTTGTTTGTTTTCTGCTCCCTAAAACTCCCTTTCCTGTGGGTTTTCCCCCTTTTTTAGTCGGATGACCCGCCCGGGTTTTTTCCTTTTGGGGCTTTTTACATTTTTTTTTAAAGCAATTTTTTTAAAATTAAAATTTTTTTACCTTAAAAAAGGTTTTTCCCCCCGGGGTTTTTTTTGATTTTTTTTTTCCTTTTTTTTTGCATGGGGGGTCAAGTGGGCCCCTTAAAAAAACGAGGGAAAATTTGACCCAATAGCCCATGGACATACCTAATGTGTTGTGACCCCAAAAATTTACCCCCAACCTGGTAAACAATCTCCAAAATCTGGAATTATTTTCATAGTTTTGCCAGTGTGGGGAGTGCGTGATGTGTTCCAGGGCATTAAGAGAAACTGAGCTTCCAGCAAATTACTGCAAAACTTTGGAACCCTGTGGAAATGTTTTGCATAAAAAACCCCTTAAATATTGTCATTTTCAGAATAACTTTTAAAAGCTAAAAACCCATGATAATAAAATATTTGTTTTATTTTCTACATAACCCTTTGGGGGTGTGAAAAATAGTCCACCCAAAGCAGTATTATCACTCCCCTGATTTCAAAGCAGCACCCTTCCACTTTTTGTGCAGGTTCCAATTTTAGTTCAAAAGAGGTTCAAATATATGTTTGAAAAACATCCATGAGGTAAAAAAACAATTTTGTGTTATTTTCTCAGAACAATTTTGGGAAAAAGGGGGTTTTTGGGTTTTTTTGGCAGTAGTGGGTAAATTTTTTAAAAAAAAAAAGGGGGTTTCGGTGGAAACAGTTTGGAAGTGTAGTGAAAAAACAAAAAAATTTAAAAAATTAAGTTTCCATTTTAAATTTTGCTACACCAGTGCGACAATTGGCCAAAAAATTTATCACCCCTTAAAACCAACTAGGGTAAACATGGGACAGTAAAATTTAAAAACCCCCCTTACACACAATTAAAAAAATTTTATAAAACAAAAAAAAGCCCATTTTATGCAAAATTTAAGACACAAAAGGGCTAAAAGAACACCACCAAAATTTTTCTTTTTTTTTTCCCTTTTTAAACAACAGATAATTAAAAAGGTTTTTTATTTTGCCATTCTGCCCATTTAAAAGAATTTAAATTTATCTAGAAGTAAAAACATGGAAAAAAGGGGGTACTGTACAAAAACAAAAAATTTTAATAACTCTTGTGAAAAATACTTAAAAAAGTACCTAATTCTTGAAATTAAAAAATCATATAAACATAGAACAGACTTTTTTTCTTGGAGTCTTATTTCACAATGCTTTTTACAGGCAATATATTTTAAATTTTTCCCTTTAAAGATGGGACAAATTTTACCCCAAATTTGAATAAATAACAGAACCCCGGCTGAAATTTTCAAGATTCGGATTAATTGTAAGGGCATGTCCCCGATTTTTTGTAAAGGTCCCCTTGAGACGACATTTTGTTGTGAATTGGCGCTATATAAATAAACTGAATTGAATTGAATTGAATTGAAATAAATATATATTTTATTTTAGAAGACTTTTCTAATGTCACATTTAATTATTTCCAACCATCTTTCTTTTATACTGTCACATTGATTTTCTGGCTTCCTTTGTTTCAAACTCTTATTCAAATGAGGAGGCATGACATGATGGCCTAAGTCAGACTAAAACCTTCAAGTCTTTAGTCAATGGTTCTGAGTCAAAAATGGCAAGTGACCTATTCTGCATAACATAACTCAAATTACTCCACACATGTTCATAGAAGTGTAAGAGCATACGAAAACAAGAATAGATTCTGAAAGTAAAGAAACATATTTTATGAATAGGTGCAATTGTCATATATAATCTCAGTACACATTTGCTTTCTGGTTTCTGGCACCAGAACTTAGTCCAGCTGAATCCTGTGTTATTATAGCTTGAATCAGTAACTGAAAATGTTGGGTTCAGTCAAGTATCTTTTCTAAACACTTTTAACTGGCACTGGTGCTGTGTCGGGCGTTATTTAGGCAATATCCCCCTTCTCTATGAATATTAGCAGGAGATTAAAATTACCTTGGAGGATTACTGTAGTAATATGTGCATTATTTCAGTGAATTGCAGTAAAGGATTGGCTCCCAAAAATTAAAAGCTGGAGAATTACTTTACATGTGGTGATTTAGAGATCTGTATTTCAGTAACGTATCGTGGGGCACACTGTGTTAGAGACACAGATAGATAGAATAGGTTTAAGAGGAACATATATAAACATGGTCTATTTGGGAGGTGACCTACTAGTAAAGCTTCTCACTTTTTAACATATTTTTATTGGAAAATATAACAGAAAGGATCTGTAGATGTTGTAAAAGAACATTATTGTTAATGTTGTTTAGGTAATTGGTCAGCCGATCTGGTTGGGCAGCCAGCCTGCAGTTGGTTGCTTCAAAGACAAACTCAGCAGACATCTTCTCAACTGTAATTTTCAATAAAAGGAATGGGTGGCCAGTTTTGTTCATAATCAGAAATATTTCCAACTTTTCACATCATTCTGTTTTTCTTGCAAGTAAAGAAAGTGAAAAGTGTTCCACCTTTTGGCAAGTGAACAACAGATAGGGGAGGGACATTTCTCTTTGCTCCATACAGCTAGAGACTTCGGTCACTCTGGCAATTTTTCTGGCATCTCTGTTTTTACTTCATGCTTACACTGAAAGGCTTGTTTTGAGTTTTGTGTGCTATAATGTGTGTGTGTGTGTGTGTGTGTTTGTGTGTTGGGGGGGAAGTGTGCATGTTTATATAACCTTGTGTGGATCAATCCTAGACAGAACACCAACATTGTGTGGACATGCACTATTGTGTGGACATTTTACCCGGATCACACAAGGGGAAATTATGTGGGTTAATGGATAGGTTTAGGACTAAGATATGAACCGAGTGGGTTTAGGGTCAGGGCTAAACTTTAGCAAAGAATGGAAGTCAATTTCAAGGTCCCTGTATAGACAGCAGACACTACATGTGTGTGGGTGTGTGTCATTTGTGTGTCATTTATTTCAGCCCAAATCAAATAATATGTGGTGTATTGATGGATGGATGGATGGATGGATAGAAGTGGGGGCGGTGAAGGAGTATAAAATATCTCGGTATTCACCTGGACAACAGATTGGAGTGGAGATGCAACTGTGAAGCCATTTACAAGAAGAGACAGAGTAGACTGTACTTCTTGAGGAAGCTTAGGTCTTTCAGTGTTTGCAGCAAAAGGCTGCATATCTTCTATAAGTCTGTTGTAGAGAGTGTGATATTTTCTGCCATCATCTGTTGGGGTAGCAGCATCAGAGCCAGGGACTTAAATAAGCTCAACAAGCTATAAAGAAGGCTGGTTCTGTTCTAGAGACTCCTCTGGAACCTCTGGAGATCATTGTACAAAGAAGGATTCTTCATAAAATGAAGATCATTACAGACGGACGGACAGATCTGTTTATCTGTCTGATTAGCTAATGAAAAGGAAGATCACAGTCACAACCCTGAAATGATTTGGATGTAAACAAGTTGTATTACCTTGCAGTAGAGGGTGACATAACATGCTACATTATCTGCTACAGTTATAAATACTTTAATTCTTTATGACTAGACATATATTTTTTTATCACACAGAATTATTGTACATCTTTATTCATGAAAACTTGTAGCAAGCATAAAAACATGCAGGGATTGTGAAAATGTCCTGTTTCAGAGAATGAATGCTTGACCTTTACGTGTGTTTATATGTGTTCATGCATGCATGTATGTCTATAAGTTCAACATCAGCAAAAAAATAAAAAGAGTGACCACATCAGCCTGAAAGCTTGCATCATTGCGACTGAGAGCAATCTGTTATAAAATTTAAGAGGAACCATGTTAAATCAGTTCCAATGAATAAGCAGACCAAGTCTTTGATAGTCATTGGATATGCAGCTTCTTTGTTGTGGGCAATAGAATTTGATAAGGGTGGGGTTATTTTTAAAGTAAAAAATAAAATACTCAGGTCCTAATGTGTATTGATTGTCAGAAATTTTAATAAGCTTTAGGATTACCTATATGAGAGCAGCCTAAAACTCAAATAGCACTTTAAAAACAATATTTTTTATATTGATGCAAGTAATCTAAATTCCTTGTTTGAGGTCTCTAAATGTGAAACTTAAACTGAGCATCTACTGATGCTCAAAACAATAATCTTGAAAAAAAAGTTTCAAAAAATTTTAATCTGATGAGAGGTAACACGTTGAAGAAAAAAATATTTTCTGACTGAGATTACTTTGACATATCTTGAATGATTTATTTCTATTTTACTGCCAGAGTAGCCCAGAGGGTTTGGTTTATAAATCAGTTCTGGTTTAAAGGATCCATAGCAAAAAAAAAGTCTATTTTTTTCCCATGTCCTGTAATAACATTCCAGCCATACCACATGCCTACATGTGCCAAGGCAGATTTGCTCTACAAATACAATATATTATTTAATCGAGACTGGATCCAGCATCAAAGTAGTGTTTGTATGACAAGTGTCACTGCTTGGGTGTGTATATGAGTGTGTGTGTGTATGCGTATATGTGAAAATTTATGTGTTTGTGTTGAGTAGATGTATGTGAGCGAGTTTGTCAGCAGGAGGTGCACAGCTGTTAGAGTGGCGAGAACTATAGAAGGCCTGCAACACACATCACCCAAGAGCAGCAAAGGACAGGTGGACTCGTTTCTGGAAGGCACCACCCCAGGGTAGCCATACGCCCCACACAGAGGTAGGTCATCCATGATGCACAGAAGCAGCAGCCCCCAGGCCAAAGAGGCACAGTGTGAGACATATATTAGTAAGTTGATGGCTTTATAGAATTAATGACCTGTTCAGCCCATGTGTGCGAGTAAAATAGGTCTGGCAACACTGATGGTCTGTACATGTTTTTTTTAATCCCATTTACAAAACATAAACTATACAAGGGTTAGAGTTATGCACACTATTTTACATTTATTACAGTTTTACAAAGCATTTGCCAGTAACAGTAACAATACCAGTGTATAACTCACAATTGTACACATGCACCCATAGTTGCTGCACATTTTGTCGTATTATGAAATTGGCGTTGCCGAGATTGTAAAAGGCATTATTTGTTGATGCATGATCATCTTTTCTGGACTCCTGACAAGGTATACTGTGAAATGTTTGGTATTGATTTCATTCTATTAAAGATTAGTAATAATGCTAATACTCATAATAACAATGAGCTGTCCGGTGGCACAGTTAATAGCACTGTTGCCTTTCAGCAAGATGGTTTCAACCTTCGATCTTTCTGCATGGAATTAGTATGTTTCTCCACGTATGCATAGGTTCTCTCCGACTACTCCGCCTTCCTCCCACAATCCAAAAACATTACTGTTGGTTTGATTAGTCTGTCTAAATTGCTCTAAATTCCTCATGTCCTGTGTGTCTCTGTGTTGTGCTGTGATGGCCTAGCAACCGGACCAGTGTGTACCTTGCCTCTCGCCCAATGACCACTGGCAAAAGGCACCAGCCCACCGCAATCCTCCAAGATTAAGAACACGCCATGAAGTCTTTTGTTAAGCATTGATGGAAGTTTTTTCCCATTCAAAAAACATGTAAAAAATATAGTCATCTCCATCATGTCAAACAGGTAGTCCTCTGAGGCAGGGTGTGGGTGGGGGATGGAACTAATTATTTTAATTTCAGCTGGGAAACATGTTTCCAAATACAAATTTTCAAAGCACCAAACTGCCTGTTGGAATGAATAAATGAATTGGAATGAAGGATCACTCAACAGCTGCTGGTATATAGAATCTGATGGGGGAGCAGTAGAACATCTCAAGGGCACAGAGGTGTCATGACTGCCTTCCTGCTGAAAGAGCTTTTCATATAGGTGACCTGGAAGACTCCATAAAAAACGACAATGTAGCAAAGAGTCGAGAAAAACCTAGAAAAGACCTAATGCTTAGTAATGAGTCTGGAAGTGTGTGTGTGTGTGTGTGCATCAGGAGGCTATTGGTGCAGGAGAAAAGATAATAAGACAGCAATGAAGAAAAAAGGGAAAAATAATCCAACTTTTACAGTTCATCATTAAATCATCATGAAAGAGTCGACAAAAGGCCTTTCAGGTTAATGAAAACAATATATTTTATTCATAACTTGAGATGTGTCATTTTCAGATTTATTGCGAAAATGGATGGGATAACTTGAAAATATACATGTCCACAGGATAAACCCTGGACTTCAGGCAACAATTCCATAGCTTGTCTCCTAAAGAGCTTTTGTTGGTATAGATGGGCTGCTTGGCAGGGAAAAGAATAAAAAAGCCTCAGATATTTTGTTGATCAATCTTGAAATGTAAGGGCTTCTACAGCACATTCTTAAAATTTTAATTATGAGGTTCATGTCTGGATGTCTGGCACATCCATCAGTAGAATATGAACCAGTCTCATGCTTCCTGAAACGTGTTTTTGCCATTTCCATTTTGCAAAAGACCTGCGTCATAATGGGAGGCAAAAAGAAATCTGTTGGTAGAAAAATATGGTCAATCAGCCATTCAGTTTTCCCCAGTTGCCAGTTTGAAACATAATGTTGATGAGTAATGAACAAACTAAATAAAGGAATGCTCCATAAAAGCACCTTCCATAGAGGCTTGTGTAGTGTGCACTAGCCTTAATGGATGCATAATTTCATCCGCTGCTTTTTTTCAGATGATATACCAATCACCCTGACATAGATTAAATCTGGATTTATCAGATATGACCTATTTGTTGCGTCTGTTTGAATTTGCAACATTTCTAATAGATTTAGAAAATAATTAGAATCTCAAGCCATAATGACAATTTGGATAAAATGTCTGCATGTAAACAAGTTGTAAAAAAATTTTTGTGTTATGAAAATCTTGAATGACTTGACAGCCCTATTCGACTCTGCACGTCTTCTTTATCTTTTGATTTCTGCTTTTACACAGGCTTCCTTAGTGGCTAAGCCTGGGTTTATACTCTCTACATCTTAGTGTGAGTAATCGAGAAGCATAGAAAAATGTCAAGACAGCCTTTTGATGAAATTTTCCATGGTGATCAGATCACAGAAGCGTTCATTAAGTAAGTGTGGGAGACCTGAGGTCCTGAGGTTTGTCAGAAGGTATACTGACAGAGTCATGGCACCAAGCCACAACAGGCACAGAGATTATTTTAAAAAATAGCCACTTCTTAGTCTTTTTGCCAAGTGCTGATGTCCCTCTTCTATTCTTCTGCTCCAGTAGGAAAATCTGAAATTAGAAGCTGTTCCTCCTGACTGGCTTTGGTGGATCCATTTGAGATTTTTGGCAATGGCAGCATATTTTTAAAAACTACAAACATAAAAATGAGACCTGTGAAATGGACTGTAAATATAAATGTTTACCACAGGTAATACCAGAATGCTGCCTTTTAGCCCATTATAGTTAGAACTTTGTAGGACCACTTTCCACTACAGCTGCAGGTAGTTTTTGTTTTATTTCTATGTGCTTTGTATATCTACAAACTTGCATTTTGGCCAAGCTGCTTTTGAGCAGAGCTCAAGCTCAGACAGATTGGATGGGAAAGCAACTGTGAACAGCAATGAATGCTTGATACAGATTCTCAATTGGATTTAGGTCTGGACTTTGTCTGAGCCATACAAACAAGACTACACTTTATCTAACCATTATATTGTAGCTCTAGCTGTGCATTTAGAGCTTCTGGAAGGTGAACCTGGCTTTATCCATCAACTCTGACCAGCTTTCCTGGTCAGAGATGGGCCCCCCATCACAATGCTGCCACCACCACGTTGTGGTTCTGCTGGATCCCTCCAGCCAAGACCTACAGCATTCACTAGGTGGTTTGCTGCTGAGTGCAAAGCTGCAGGGATGATAATCAGATCTTTCAAGTCTGAGGCTTTGGTTCTCGACCGGGAAAGGGTGGCTTGCTCTCTCCGGGTTAGATAGGAGTTCCTGCCTCAAGTTGAGAAGTTTTGTTCCTGAATACCTTGGGGTCTTGTTCTCGAGTGAGGGGAAAATGGAGCAAGAGATCAACAGATGGATCGGTGCAGCTGCCACAGTTATTCAGAGGCTGTGGTGTTCCTTTCAGGTGAAAAGAGAGCTGAGCCGAAAGGCCAAAAGTATGGTCATGAACTCATATGGTCATGAACTCATATGACTTTCTTTCAACAATGGCTTGCTTTCTGCCACTCTTCTATAAATGCCTTGTTTGTGAAGTGCAAACAAATTTTCCAACTTGAGATATGGATCTCTGCAGCTCCATTAGAACTAACATGGGCCTCTTGGCTGCCTCTCTGATATTTGCTTTGCTTCGCCAGATGGTCAAATCTAGGCTTACAGTTGTGCCATACTCTTTCAGTTTTTACCATTTAACGGTAAACTGTCATATGTTCCAAGCGTAGGATATAGTTTCATAACCTAACCCTGCTTTCAACAGTTGCACAACTTTATCCATAACCTGTTGGAGGTGTTCCTTGGTCTTCATTATGCTGTAATTTTCAGTAAGGTTATTTAACAAACCTCTGAGTCCTGCACAGAAAATCAGGAATTTTACAGAGATGAAAAGAAACCCAGATAGACTGTTTCCTAATTAGTTGACTTCTAAAGACCATTGGCAAATTTTTATTTAGGAGTATCAGAGTAAAGGGTTTTGAAGTGAAATCCTTGCCACACTTTTTGATATTTATTTGTAAAAAGATTGTCCATTTCATTATTATGTGGTGCTCTGTATTGGTTTATCACATAAAATTGCAATAAAATACATTGAAGTCTTTGATTATATCGTGGCAATGAATACTTTTAGAAGCTTCTGTATTATGCATAGTGTACCATAGAGCCATTATTGTCCAATGAGATATTCACAAAATAACATTCATACAAGGTAATGTTTAATGCCTAATTTACTTTGTTTTTCCTGACTAATATTCTGCAGACTAGAGTTTTAAAATAGAAAAATTATCTTCTTGTTCATTTTGTGTGCAAAGATTTGGAACATTAGCCAAATTTTTATCTCATAGGAGAACGAAAATTTGGTTGACTTGCGCCTAATAAATACAAATGGTGACAGCCTAATAACGAAAACAAATTGAACATTGAAACAGCCTCAGGTAATTAAGATAACTACAAAGGGACAGCCCCTGTCCGCACCTTGCTGTATTTTTATAACCAGGATTCAGCATTACAGTCATTTCAGGAGAACACCAGGAAATGTGGCTTGATAATAATAATAAAACACAGACTCATACATCTTTAATTGCATTTGAATATGCAAGGTAAAACGATTAAAGATGACAGACTAAATATTCCATAATGTGTTTGCTTTGTCAGACAGTGACTCAGAATGTTAAACGGTGTGATGTGTGATAGTCAGAGTTGAGTGACACCCTTTTTCTCGAAAGTCTGTCAGTCCCAAACACTGTTTTTAAAGAAAACCCCTAATACCATGCATTAAAAGAATTTTTAAAGGAGCAAAATAAAACTTTTAAAAGCAACAAAAAAGATAAAGTTAGAATATTAATGGGGAACCATTGGAAAAATAAAACTGTCATGGAGGGCTGTCATTCAAAGCTGTGCCTCAGAGAAAAATTACTAAGCTGCCAGATTCTCATTTAGAAATGTAGCTATTGAGTGAAAACAAAAGGAGAAAAACACCAGTTGGTAATGCACTATGAGGGAAACAGCATTGGAAGAGCTACAAATACTGCTTAAAAAAGCAGTTAAATGTATTCTTGTCATAGTTTTAGCTACTGCTTTGACCCACATGCAGAATACACTCAGGAGACCGAAAAAGATTTCTTGAAACAGGTAAGATTGTACTGTCTGGAATCTGGAACCGGGAACACCTCAACTATGCAAGGAGGAGGACAGGTTGGTTAGTATTAATTCTGCGATATTGTGCAGGTAACGAGGGTATCTTGTGCTTACAGGTGATGATTAGATGAACCGCCAGGAGGGGGAAGTGAGCGGGGCGTAGGAGTGGAGAGTTTGTCAGGAGGATGAATGATGGATGATTCCAGTGGTCAAAGATTAATTTATGTAGCTTTCCATGGCTTCACGTTCTGGACGAGAGATGTTGAACAATCTGCTCGATGGAAGGAGATCTATAGCACAATCGTATGGGCGGTGTGGAGGTAATGAGAGTGCCTTGGTTTTACTGAAAACCTGTCTCAAATCAAGGTACTCTTCAGGTACCAGAGAGAGGTAGACAGGATCAGCTTCAGCTGAGATCAAGGGGTTAGCCCTGGAGGGAACGGCAGACAGTAAACAGGAAGAGAGACAGTTGGTGGACCAGGAGTCAATGCGGAGTTTAGACCAATTTAAATGTGGATTATGTTGTTGTAACCAGTTGAAGTCTAAGACAACAGATGATTGTGAAATGGGAAAAATGAAAACGGTAATATGTTCCCTGTGGTTACCTGAAATGATCAGTTCAAGGGGTTTGGTTTGGTGGGTGATACTTTGAAGGACCCTCCCGTCAATGGCTGAAACAAGGAGAGGTGTAGAGAGGGGCACCGTTTTGGTTTTGGCTTTGGAGACAAGATGCTGATCAATTAAATTTAGTTCACAACTATAGTCAAGCGGAGAGACTGAGGCTGTCATTGTTCAATATGATTATTGCTGGCATGGTGAAAACGAGGGGACTTAGAATTGGGGTGATGGTCCGTCAGCTCTCCCCTCACAGCTGGCGGACCCTCTCTTTTGGCCGGACTGGACATGAGGCGATATAATGATCTGCGGAACCACAGTAGATGCACTGGTTAGACTCCCTACGATGTCGCTCCTTGGGAGTAGGCCGAGTACGCCCAGTCTGCATGGATTCTGGTTCGGGAATGGACGGGTTGGAATGTGACCGAGATGGGTTACTCAGAGGCAACTGGGGTCTCACGGCAGGTCTCTCTAGCCTAAATGTTCTTCTTTCTGTCATTTTATTATTTATTCTGGTAGCTAGAGTGATTAATTCATTTAGGGTTTTTAGTTCATCTTTAAGGGCTATTTCATCCTTTAAAGATTTGTCTATGTACAACCAAACTGGTTATAATTAGAAAAGCAGGCTTCTGCCCATCTTAAAGCTTAGCCCACAGCTCTGATTTTGGTGAGCTCATGGCCTCTTCTGGTATCTTGGGTACATCACATGCGACCCTATAACAATAGTCAATGTTCATTAGCGCTTGATCATCGTCACATTTCATTTCATAGTCCTGGTCGGTGTAATACTTAGGCGGTCTCCTTTCTCTCTTAGGATAACGTGCACTAAGATTACCTTAATTTTTACCTAAGTTGTCTTCTGTTTCACAAGTCTCAGTTTTTATCTCCTGTGAGGTTACTGTTGTCAAATCTGGTTTTAGTTGCTGAATTTCAGCTCTCTTCTTGAGCAAAATGTTCTCATCTTCATCATTCTGATTGTTGTGAACTCTACTAGCCTACTCTTAAGTACTTTGCCAGTGTCTGGATAAAAGATAAGATATGCAGAAATATTTTTGTTGTAGCCAACAAATATTCCCTTTTCACAACGTGGATCTAACTTCTTCTTGTCATATTTGTATGCATAACATTCACATCCAAAAGTTCTCATTTTTGAAAGGTCAGGGTTCTTTCCAGTTAACATGCAATATGGAGTCTGCTATACATGTCTGTTGTAACATCCATTACAGATTATAGCAGCACACTGAACTGCATATGTCCATAAATCTCTAGGCAGCTTATTCTCAGTTAACATGCATCTTGCCATTTCAAACACAGTTCTCCAGGTTCGTTCAGCTGTACCATTCTGATGGGGCGAATGAGGGGCTGAAGTTTCATGTCTTATGGTATTTTTACTGAGCAATGACTGAAACTCTCTAGAAGTGAACTCAGTTCCATTATCTGATCTTATACATTTGAGTTTCCCCTAAGATGCCACATCTGCAATGAACTTCTCTGTGCCTTTAACAGTATCACTCTTAGCCTTCAGGAAATAGGTAAAAATAGCACTTGAATAATAATCTGTAAAAGCCAAAGTATATCTAAACCCATGTTTAGCTGCTGGTTCTATAGGTCCAGCCAGATCAGCCTGTACCAGATCAAGTACAGCTTTAGCTTTCTCACCAGGGTCTCTACTCCTGGTCTGAATTAATTTACCCTTAATGCATACTTCACATTTCAGATCAGACTTCTCATTTTTACCTCTAATTTTCATTACATCTACAACATTGTCCAACTTTAACACATCATCATGGTGACAGTGACCTAAAATTTCATGCCACTTTTGAATGTCATAGCAGGCAT
Source organism: Crenichthys baileyi (assembly GCA_036173005.1). NCBI lineage: Eukaryota > Metazoa > Chordata > Actinopteri > Cyprinodontiformes > Goodeidae > Crenichthys > Crenichthys baileyi. The sequence continues at coordinate 96,552 of JAHHUM010002746.1, read as the reverse complement.
TGCATTTATCAACCACGTCTGTAACAGTTTTTTAATTTAACAATCTGTCATGAACATTACAATCAAAAACCGTACCATTTTTATGAATGAGCTGGTTCTGTCCATCTTTGAATATGACTGTAGCTCCTTGGGCAGTTGCAGCTTTAGCCGAAAAAATTGTCTTGTGAAAATGATGGCACCTACAAGGTGTCCATCAGCATCATCTCCACAATTCAGCCCTTGCTGTCTCTCAAGCAAACTCTGGCAGTGCCCTTCTTCAGCGCGATGCCACTCGCCCTCACTCCGTCAGCCAACTCCAAAACATGGCTCTGGGGCTTAAAACTCAGGTCGAAGTCTTTGAATTTTGCAGCGTCCATTACAATGTACTTTGTTGCACCAGAGTCAACCATGAGGCCCTTCACCTTCACGCCATAGATCTGAGCGTCGTCCTCCTGCTTCACCTTGAAAGTGAACGTGTGGTCCTCCTCATCCACAGCTTTCTTCACCTTTTCTCGCCTTTTCCATTGTCAGTTTGAGTCCTTGTGCGTGGAGCTCTTGCAAAAACTACACCACTGTTTCAGCTCTCTGTGCTCGCCCAGGGCTGATGGACACTCTAGGGCTTTGTGCCCTCTCTGGCTGCAGTTATAACAGGTGAGTTTTGTGCTCCAATTGTCTCTTCTTTTAACCATTACACTATCTTCAGATGACCCAGCAGCTCACAACTTCTCCGTGCTCTCATAGCTCCACAGCTTTGTTTTAAATTGGGCAAAGGTTCACTCCTCATTTTGTGTAACACGGACAGAAAATGGTTTAAACACTTCAGACAGGCCTTTGAAAATCATTGCAGTCAGCAGGCCATCACTTAAAACTTCTCCTGTATTACGCAGCACTGTGATAGGAGTCTGTGCACGCATGATATAGTCTGCGACGTTCTCATTGACACCTTTCTGAAGAGACGTCAACTCTGTGTACAGACTAATCACTCGTGGCTTCCCCATACCAGCATAGTGATCTCTGAGGATCTTTAGGGCTTTTTTGCCGTCATCCGCAGCATCTCTCCTGACAAGGAAAAGACTTGAATTAGTTCTGCATACGCCTCTTCATTTTTGGTGGCGTCTTCTTCCGCATCCTCGAGCTCATCCTTAAATAATACAGTGCTGTTCACTCTTCAATCAAGCAAAACTTAGTTTCCCTCAGCTCATAGTTCTTTTCATCTCTGTCAAAGCATAAACGATTATATCAACTACCAAACTCCTTTCTGGACCCATAACCTGTTGACACTGCCATCTTTAAAGGGCTGGAAACACCGGCAACAAACGGAGGTAAAACAAGGCAGCCTTCAATTACATTTGGCCTGGGTGCAACGCTCCCTAGAGCAACTTGTGGCCTTTTATTGAATATTGGGCCCACCTGTGTACATCTCCACCCACAACAGGAAGTCAACAAGAATATCAACAATAAAATTCAACAAAACCTCCACAATTACCAACCTCACCCGAGAACTTTTCCGGGTTAAGGGAAGTGACATCACGGGAGTGAGAGAGCTGCAGTGAGACCTTGGAAACAGCAGCGCCCTCTGGGGTTGAGGAGGGCTGAATACTGAAAGCATGTTGCAGGAGAGACGCCATCTGTTCAAGCTGTTTTGTATTCCTTTGTTGGTTCATCAATGCATGCAATGTTGAGTCATGAGTGATTGGATCTGGTGTCCGTAATCTGAAATAACCCTCCTGAGTGGGTTTGCTGGGTCAGATTGGCCTGAGTGTTCGGTCATAGTTTTAGCTACTGCTTTGACGCACATGCAGAACACACTCAGGAGACCGAAAAAGGTTTATTGAAACAGGTAAGATTGTACTGTCTGGAATCCGGAACCAGGAACACCTCAACTGCGCAAGGAGGAGGACAGGTTGGTTAGTATTAAATCTGAGATATTGTGCAGGTAACAAAGAGAACTTGTGCTTACAGGTGATGAGTAGATGAACCGCCAGGGAGGAAGTGAGCGGGGCCTAGGAGTGGAGAGTTTGTCAGGAAGTGGTGATCTTGATCCGGGATGACAAACTGCTTGCAGGAGTTAAGTTGTTTCCAGGAAGGTGGTAAGTATTACACTGGGTGTGGGTTGATGGGGGTCACGGTGGAGGGTGAGCAGGGTTCGCTTACAAGTTTTCTGAGAGAGAGGAGCCAGAATGCTGCCAGCTGTAATCTTGTCTGAAGAGGGCGTCTTGAATCTTTGTAGGTGGCTTGGAACCAGGAGGTGAGCTGGAGCAGAATCCAGCACTCAATGGCGACCTGAGAAGGAGCACACACAAAGGTAAGATTCTTTTTCTCAGGAAGAATTACACGAGCTACAGAGGGCTAGAGTTTACTACAGTTGGTTAACACTCAGGCGTCAAAGTGCTGGCAGCAGACTCCTCTTATACCCTGCTGAGATGAGGCTTGATGCGAAACACGTCACAGCTTCCCACCACCATGCTCTGGTGCCATCATAAGAATGGCACCAGAGCATAATAAGCAGCAGGCAGAAGAGGAGACCGTTTCCCAGACCCCGACAATTCTAAGCTGGGAAAATTAAAGAAAAACACATCCAGATGACGTTTAAATTACACAGCAACAGTGGAGGTGAAAATGGTGTCATTCCACCACCACGCCACTAGTAGGTGATTTGTTCTTTAAAACCCAACAACATGCACAGACACTTCCTGCTTAATAAACGGGAAAACATGAGCACTTTGTTGGAGAACCGTCGTTAGAAAAAGTCAGACGCAGAGACCACAAGAGTCAAACACAGCACAAATCCGCCATTGTTATTGTTGATATCTGTCTTCTGTGGGTTTTACATTGGTGTGTATTAATCTCTACTGATTTCAGTCATACGGCACATGAGGCAGAGCATCCCCACCACTACATTCTGGAACCCGTTTCAAAGTGCGTCCACGTGCATTCTTGCGTCCACAGTTAATCCTGTTGGAGGTGGTTCGTCCTTCTTGGTGGTATGCTGACATTACCCTGGATACTGTGGCTCTTGATACATCACAAAGACTTGCTGTCTTGGTCACAGATGCGCCAGCAATCTGTGACCAATACTTTGTCCTCTTTTGAACTCTGGTATGTCACCCATAATGTCTGCATTTCAATATTTTGAGCAAAACTGTGCTCTTACCCTGCTAATTGAACCTCCACACTCTGCTCTTACTAGTGCAATGTGCAATCAATGAAGACTGGCTACCAGGCTGGTCCAATTTAGCCATGAAAACCTCCCACACTACAATCACAGGTGTTTCAGTTTCTTTGTCCAACCCCTGTATATGTGTGTATATATATATTGACAAACAATAACATTCCACTAAATATTGCTATTATTAATGAGATTCTACTTTTTCATCCGCATGGGGATGCAGCAAGACAGAAAGAAAATAGTGCACATCTAAGAGGATACACAAAAAGTCAGTCAGTCAGTCATTTTCTACCGCTTATTCCATAGTGTGTCGTGGGGAAGCTGGTGCCTATCTCCAACAGTCTATGGGCGAGAGGCGGGGTACACCCTGAACAGGTCGCCAGTCCATCGCAGGGCAACACACAAAAAACAACGCACACACTCATTCATACACTGCAATTTAGAGTGACCAATTAACCTAACAGGCATGTCTTTGGACTGTGGGAGGAAGCCGGCGTACTGATTTCAGTCATACTGCACATGAGCCAGAGCATCCCCACCACTACATTCTGGAACCCGTTTCAAATTGTGCCAATTTCAGAGAAAATGTGCGCTGTTGTCGTGTAATTGAACAGAAGAAACGCAACTTAACTTTTCTATGGCTCTACACTAACTCACTATGTTCTGGTTGCAATGGTGTATCTAGCTTTTATTTCTTTGGTGCAACAGCACAAAAGTAAGTTCACCCAAATCACATTTAACACTGCAGTTTACAGGTTCAGTTTTGTTTTTTTTTAAATCACTGTTCAAACAAACAATATTGACTTGTAAATGATGAACTTACAATGGGGTCAACACAAAATTCTTAGATTGAAGCACAATTCTACAAGAACTTACTAAAACGAGTTGGTGCTTAACGTGCTTTACTGAGCTTAAATTGAAACTTAAAACTTCTCGAAATAAATATAAAAATAGTAGCAAAATAAAATTGTGAAATAAAATGCAAGGGTTTTAAGGGCTTCAAACTGAACAACTCATTGCAGGATAGTCCATGAGACGTTGAAACTGAATGTCATATGGAAGTTCAATTTGACATTCAGACACATACACACACACATTTTATATATATATATTATATATATATATATATATATATATATATATATACAGGGGTTGAACAATGAAACTGAAACACCTGGTTTTAGACCACAATAATTTCTTAGTATGGTGTAGGGCCTCCTTTTGAGGCCAATACAGCGTCAATTCATCTTGGGAATGACATATACAAGTCCTGCACAGTGGTCAGAGGGATTTGAAGCCATTCTTCTTGCAGGATAGTGGCCAGGTCACTACGTGATACTGGTGGAGGAAAACGTTTCCTGACTCGCTCCTCCAAAACACCCCAAAGTGGCTCAATAATATTTAGATCTGGTGACTGTGCAGGCCATGGGAGATGTTCAACTTCACTTTCATGTTCATCAAACCAATCTTTCACCAGTCTTGCTGTGTGTATTGGTGCATTGTCATCCTGATACACGGCACCGCCTTCAGGATACAATGTTTGAACCATTGGATGCACATGGTCCTCAAGAATGGTTCGGTAGTCCTTGGCAGTGACGCGCCCATCTAGCATATTTCACATTGTCCACAGCCCAAGATTTGCGCTCCTTGCACCATTGAAACCGACATTTGGCATTGGCATGAGTAACCAAAGGTTTGGCTATAGCAGCCCGGCCGTGTATATTGACCCTGTGGAGCTCCCGACGGACAGTTCTGGTGGAAACAGGAGAGTTGAGGTGCACATTTAATTCTACCGTGATTTGGGCAGCCATGGTTTTATGTTTTTTGGATACAATCCGGGTTAGCACCCGAACATCCCTTTCAGACAGCTTCCTCTTGCGTCCACAGTTAATCCTGTTGGAGGTGGTTCGTCCTTCTTGGTGGTATGCTGACATTACCCTGGATACTGTGGCTCTTGATACCTCACAAAGTCTTGCTGTCTTGGTCACAGATGCGCCAGCAAGACGTGCACCAACAATTTCTCATCTTTTGAACTCTGGTATGTCACCCATAATGTGTGCATTTCAATATTTTGAGCAAAACTGTGCTCTTACCCTGCTAATTGAACCTCCACACTCTGCTCTTACTGGTGCAATGTGCAATCAATGAAGACTGGCTACCAGGCTGGTCCAATTTAGCCATGAAACCTCCCACACTACAATCACAGGTGTTTCAGTTTCTTTGTCCAACCCCTGTATATGTGTGTATATATATATATTGACAAACAATAACATTCCACTAAATATTGCTATTATTAATGAGATTCTACTTTTTCATCCGCATGGGGATGCAGCAAGACAGAAAGAAAATAGTGCACATCTAAGAGGATAGACAAAAAGTCAGTCAGTCAGTCATTTTCTACCGCTTATTCCATAGTGGGTCGCGGGGGAGCTGGTGCCTATCTCCAACAGTCTATGGGCGAGAGGCGGGGTACACCCTGAACAGGTCGCCAGTCCATCGCAGGGCAACACACAAACAACAACGCACACACTCATTCATACACTGCAATTTAGAGTGACCAATTAACCTAACAGGCATGTCTTTGGACTATGGGAGGAAGCCGGCGTACCCAGTGAGAACCCACACATGCACGGGGAGAACATGCAAACTCCATGCAGAAAGACCCCTGGCCGGGAATCGAACCCAGGACCTTCTTCCTGCAAGGCAACAGTGCTACCCACTGCACCACCGTGCAGCCCCTAGATTAAAAAGTATTAATAAAAAAAAATATTTAAATAGCATTATTAGGTTTAAAATACTAATAAGAATAGTAATAAGAATCAAATTAATTTATTGAAACCCTATACCTAGGTTTAGAAACTTTTCAGCAGAATTTGCATAACATTATCTTAATAAAATTATGTCAGATAACAAAAATACCACAGGATGACATCTCGTACTAAATATACAATTCAGCTAAAAAGACTTAATAAAGACATGACAAAAAAGAAAAACATAAAAAACTGTACGAAACACAAGTTATAAAGTAAGAGTTCTATTTAATGCTTCTTTCATCTCTTCTCACACCTGTCTCAGTTCCAGTGTACAGGTGTTGTGCCAAGGTAGGTATTCTGGACAGAATTTGTTTACCCTGCGTAGGGCAGGCACACTGGGCAGGAAGAACGGATCCAGTTTACAGTGTGTCAATTCCAACCAACTAGACAAGGAAGTCGAGTTTTACTTTTGTAAAAAAAAATGAAAGATGAATCACGTTCGGTTAGTGGGTTACAACATCAAATGACACATTTATTGTCCCCGCGTGATTATTTCAACAAACGGAGCACCATTGAGGAATTAGGTTGCATGTGTGATCAAATTGGTCGCACTATAGAGCCGTGTTTTCTGTTTTCACTAAAAACTTCCTGTAAACAGGGCTGTGGGCACAGAAGAGAGGTTTTACAGCATTTTAATAAAAGACGTTTTAAGGAAGTGCTGAAGATTGTCACTGGGAACCTTTTCGTTATGATGCAACAGTGCAAAAAGCTATTTATTTCAATCATCCATTCATCTGTCTTCGATATCTGGTTGGCCTTTGCAGGAGTGGCAGTCCCTATTTCCTTTAGTCAGTACGCTATGTATGTGGTACACCCTGAGAAGGTTCCTAGTCCATTACAGGGCAGCATAGAGACAGAAAGCATATACAACCAGGTATACGCAGTAACACATAACACCATTCAATTTAGAGTGGTCAAAAAAACTAACATAACAAAACCTATGCATGTTTTTGGACAGTAGGAGAAAGTAGCAATAAAGCCATAGATGCACAGCGAGAATATACAAGTCCATACAGAACTTTAAGTTAGCATCTCCAGCAAGGCAACAGTAACAACCACTGTCCACCATGCAGCCCAAAACAAAACAATAAAACAATACACAAAAAAATATACTCATAAAAAAATGCAGAAAAAAGGCTACATTTTGACAATGTGAAAACTGAAGTTGTGTAAAAAAGGCATAATAGAAATTGGAAAACAGTGGCATATTCAACAGAATAATTTCTTTGTCTAATTATCGTTTAATTCACTTACTTTAACTGTACTTTTTTCAAAAAAAGGTGAAATCTTTCTTTCATCATTGCATGCTAAGAGAAGAGCCTTGATGAAGTTATTCTTGGAATATTGCTGTGCATGTATGCATATCAATGAGGGCTGTAAAGGACTGGAGTGATATGCTCAAATGTGTTTCAACGTGCAAGAAATAACTGCACTCTGAATTTGCTCTGGGATTTCTAGATTTCATCTATTGACCTGCGTAGAACTTAATTTCACATACAGGTTTGATTAACAGCCAAACTCAACCTGGGGCCTGTACTACAAAGCAGGATTAATGAATTATTAAGTTATCTTCAAGTTCTGTTTGGGATTGTCACCAAGCAGGTCCACTTCTCATCTCAGTGCATCCCCATGGTAACATATGTTGGAAATCTAACCTGCTCAAGAGTAGGTTGGATTTTAAGATTAAAGCTCAAGACCAGGAGAGCACAAAATGTCAGCCAATAAATGGTCTGACAAAATGTAGTTACATTTTTAAGTTTTATTGCTACGTCTTAGTTTTCAGCAGAAAGTGTTTGTGAGAGACACATCAGCAGAATTGATGGTTAAAGCCCTAAACAGTTGTTTGCTTTGAAGTTTGTTTCTGCTAGATTTTTAAGTCAGTTTAACAAAAAACTTCAAGGTGGGATAGAAGTATCTGTTTGCCAGCTCCATGTGATTTGAGAAATGACCAATGCAGCCAGGGGGATAGAAGTCAACCCCCCTCTGTTACACTCATAATTCGCCAAGCAAAGTAGTCACATGCTGACTTATGTAATGGCGGCCGTCTTACAGGCCAGGAGAGTGATGTAGTGAAGGCGTAGAGTTTCTGTGACCAGCCAGCTACAAGAATGAAAAGGGTTAATAAGACTCAGAAATAATTTCTGATGAGAAGAGTAAAAAAGAGATTTTAATTAAAATCTGAGGCCTTTTTCTGGCCAAAAACAGGATTGCTACATGGATTTCATCAGCTATTGTTGCTTTAAAAAGGTTTGATGAGAAAATGGTTTGAAAATGGTATGATGAGACTTCTGACACAGATTCTGTGCGTAGTGCTGTCATCCTACATTGCCAGCAATAATAATAATTTGTAATATCACTGTTTCCACATGTGATGTCATGAATCACGTCTGATCCCTGCCCCAGTCAAGTGATGTCACAGTTTATCATCTCCTCATTGTTTCTCCCCGCCCGTCAAAGAAAACATTAATCAGCGTCATGCCACTCACCTGTTCTCTTCAGTACTTAAGGTCCACTCTCCCACAGCTTCAGTGCCAGATTTATGAACGGTTTTTGCCAAGTAGTTGTCCAGCATTCATGTCTGCCTGCCTCGTTACGATCCTGCTTCTGGTTTTTGTTCTCACGTCTCCTGCCTCAGCCCATCGGACTTGTTCGGTCATCTACCTCACGGATTTCGACCTCCCTTCTGGATTTTGGATTCACGTCTTCTGTCCACGCCCTCCTCGGATTTGTTCAGTCATCTGACTCACAGATCTCGACCTTCGCCTGCTCTCCCCGACCACGAGTTAAGTCTGTTCCTCCTAACCTGGTTCCTCTTTCTGATCTTTTGTGTATGACCCCCGCCTGTACCACGGATTTTCCCCGTACCTCAAAGTCCCTCCGGAGTAAACTCCCTAAACACGGAAGTAACGTCAGACTTCACCCAAGGCTGTCCACGTCACTCAGGAGTTCGTTCCGGACCAAGCGCTCACTGAAAAGGCTAGTGGCTTCATTCAAAGTTAATTCTACTCCTCAGTTCAATCCAGCCACTAACCTAATCCTCTCCTGCTTAGAGCTCCGGATTCCCTTGACGAGTGTGTGCAGATCCAGCTTCCCGTTTGTTAATAAAACTTTTAAAACTATTCAGGTGTCTGGCAACGTTGTGAAACTCGTTTTCCCACACATTACATGTGACTTATGAAGGGCAAGAGGCAGCACAAGCACCTTTGTAGGTTTATGGTGGAAATGTTTTGTGAAAGAGGCTTATAAATTAAACATTTCAACCCATCCTCTGAAAACATATTGTCATCATTTATCAAGATGAGGAAAGACTGCATCATACTCTCCACACTGCTTTTGTTTTTTTATCTATGTTCATGCTTGGATCATTTTTATTTTTACCAAGCCTGTAAATAAAAATCACAAACCAAAACAAGTTTTATGGCCTGGATGGCAGAAAATTAACACACCTGTTTGGCCCAGCCATGGAAGGAAACAACAAATTCCAGAATGCACATTATTAACCACTTTTCATGTACAGCTCCTAGGAAGGAGGAGTTCCCCACAGCTGGAATCTGTGACTTTACAGAGGTATAAAAGCACAAGTAGAGCAGTGTTTTCTCATTTCCAGAAGCAACATCTGCATTGGGGGGACCGCACGTGATCGTCTTGATCTCACTTTTTATTTGAGGGAAAAAAAAGTCAAAGCAGTTTTCCCCATGTCCTGAGGAAGATGACACTGAAACAGCATCTCTGTGCACTACAGTCACTAGAGCAGCCACCACGCTACTCACTGGCCCATCGGACAAGCCAAACCCATTGTTTTGCAGAACAGTCATGGTAAGAGGTTGTGTCTGGGCTGAGATAATTAATGAATTAGGATAAAACAATTGAATTATTGCTTATTTCATTGTGTTTTGCTTTGTTATATTGTACTTTAAATTGTTCAGGCGGGAGCAGGCCCCAAGCCGCTCACCCAAAGCTATCAGCACTACAGGCTGGGTTTGGAAAGGTAAAGACTGGTAAGGAGTCACTTTAATCCTGCAACGTGAGCTAAAGCCCTGCTAATGATAGCACGGCAGCCACAGTTATGCCCCTATTTCACCAGTCCCGAACAAGACGTAGCCTTTGAAGATATTTTTTGCTCTTCAAGCACTTCTTTCACAGATGCCCACTTATGGTTATTGGAATGCAGTAAGCATCAGCAAGAGCTTCAATATGGTAGAGGGTTTGCTTGTGTCTTCAAGGAAAGCCCATTAATTTGGGGGGGTTTTAACTCTTTACTGTTTTGTCTCAAAATCCCAAAGATCTTCTTAGAAATTTAAAATAATTCTTAATGCATCCAACCTTGGCAGCGATTGTCATTGTTTTAGGGATTTTTCTGACCCACATGCGAAAACTCACTCAGGAGACCAGACAAGTTTCAAATATTTATTTTGTTTCACAAGATTTCTAAAGGAATGAGGATGGGTTGGATCTTGAAGTCCACTAGAGAGAGAGTCGAGAGTTAGTTCAGGACTGAGGTGGAAAACATCCACATTGGTTTCAGTAAAGTGGCTTACTTGATCTTCAAAACAACGAAGTTCAGGAGGGTTAATCCTTTGGGGTTTTGGGAGTCCAGTAACCCAAGTAGCTTGTCCATCTTTGGTCCATAGTTCACACAGAGTCAGGGTTTTTGGAGGGGACGGAGCCATACCTCAGTTAGATATAATTTTACCAGGTTCACAAGCAGTCGGTGTAGGAGTTGTATACCCAAGTCCAGTTTTTGTAGGTAAAACAGCTCACAACCTCACAGGTTTCTAGCAAAGTGACAAACAAGGTTATCAAACAAAGGTTAGACTGGAATATCTCTTATATCTCTGACTTGATGTTTACCACTTGGGCCCAACACCGGGGCGCCGAAGTACTGGTGGCAGGCTCCTAAATACTCCCCCAAGGTGTCCCCAATCAGCGGGATCAGGAACACCTGTAGGTGAAGGAAAACTCCAGGGCGCCTCTGGTAAACCCTAAATTAAAAACCCCCAATTCCCAACAGTACCCCCCCCCCTTAACGACCGCCTCCAGGGCTTTCGAGAATAAGGGGTTAAAAAACAAGAAATGGGGTATCAATGAAGGGGTCACATATGAAGGGAAGGGGAAACCCAAGTGCGGTCCTCAGGACCAAACCCCCCCCAACCATGAGGTACTGCCATCCGCGACCCCGTTGCGGGAATCCCAATGCCAAACGGGGTAGACAGGATGCCCCCCAACCCCCGGGGGGGTTTGGAGGGGCTCGGTGGGGGGCAGAGGTCACTGGTCTGGACCCGGGCTTGATCTGAAGACTTGAAAGTTGGATAAATACGTAGGGAGGCTAGAAGGCGGAGACGAACAGCAGATGTATTAATGATGGATTCAATGACGTAGGGTCCGATGTAACGGGGTGCTAGTTTCTTGGATAAAGATTTGAGAGGTATTTTCCGAGCAGCTAACCCAACCTCTGTCCGGGGCTAATCATACCCCGGGGAACCCTTCGGCGATCAGCAAAACGGCGGTCTGTTCAGCCGTGCGGTGAAGAGCACCCACAGCATTGGTCCCACACTCTTTTACAGTGACGGATGTGATGTTGAACAGACTGAACTGAGATCTCCCTCTCTTCAGGAAAAAGAGGATTTTTGATAGCCAAGGGAAACCTCGAATGGGGACAAACCTGTAGCTGAGGGGCACATGAGCATTATGAGCATATTCTACCCATGGGATTACTCACTCCAGCTGGGGGATTATTTGCAGTGGGGGCATCTGAGCATGGATTCCATCTCTTGGTTCATTGACCGTTAGTTTGAGGGTGATAACCTGAGAGAGAGCAACCCTTAGCATTTAATGCTAAAAAAAACTGCTTCCCAAACCTGTGAGGTGAACTGGGGGCCTCGGAACGAAAGGATCTCTTGGGATTTCCATGTAGTCGAAACACATGACGGACCAAAGTTTAGCTGTCTGAAGTGCTGAAGGTAAAAAACCAGTGCTATGTGTGACCTTGGTCTCATAGGAAGGGGTAGAGGTTGAAGGGAGACCAGCTGGAGGACGATGAGATGGTTTGTTGCGGGCGCAGGATGAAAAACCCCCCACATAGCTCCTAACATCCTTATGGATGGGGGGCCCCCAAAACGACAAGAGATAAGCAATGGTTCGGGACGAACCAGGATGCGCTGAAGACTTGGAGTTTTGGAACCACTGAATGAGATAAAACGAACGGGCTCTGGAACGAAGGTTCTGTGGGGGACATTTATCAGGAGCAGGTTAGTGAGTAAAACTTGCGAAACCTTTTTGTTCAATCTCCCAGGACATGGCGTCGATCTTGCAGCTAGGAGGCAGGATGGAGACTGGACCCTTGTCAGAGGTGTCAGGGGCATACTGTCTGGATAAGGCGTCGGGTTTAATTTTTCGGGTTCCGGGGCGATATGAGATGGTGAGATTGAATCGGGAGAGAAGAATAGTGACCTGGGGGACTGACGGGGGTTTACAGGCGTTGGCTGACTGTAGATAGGAGAGGTTCTTGAGACCCGTCCAGACCAGTACCGGATGTTCTGTGCCCTCCAACCAGTGACGCCACTCCCCCAGGGCTAGTTTAATGGCTAATAGCTCTCGATCTCCCACGTCATAATTTCTCTCAGTGGGGACAGTCTGCAGGAAAAAATAAGCACATGGATGGAGTTTTATTGTCATCACTCGAACGTTGAGAAAGCACAGCACCTACCCCAAATCTGAAGCGTCCAACTCTAAAAAAAAACTGTTTTGTCGGGTCAGGCTGTAAAAAGGATGGGGGGGTTAGCAAATCTCTCCGTTTAAATTTTTTGAAGGCAGCGTCTGCTTCAGGGGTCCAGGAAAAGTTTCTTTGGAAGAAGTGAGATTGGTAAGTGGAGCTGCTGTTCTGGGGGAAGTCCCTTATGAAGCGACGGTAGAAGTTGGCAAACCCCCAAAAAACATTTAAGTTGTTTTTTGGTTTAGGGTTTGGCCATTTTCGCACTGCCTGATTTGTTAGGATCTGAGCATAATTGACCCCCTACGCAGTATGAAACCCAAAAGGGAAACAGTCGACTTGTGAAACTCGCATTTTTTTGGCTTTTTAAAAAACAACTTATTTTCAAGTAGCCTTTGGAGCACAAATGTACATATTCCGATGTTTTCCCGGGATCTTTAGAAAAGATTAAGATGTCATCAAGAAAACGAAAAAAAAAATGTTGTAGAAATCTCGCAGGACATAGTTTAAAAAGTGTTTGAAAAACAGCAGGGGCATTGCAAAAACCCAAAAAGGGTTACCAAATATTCAAAATGGCCTAATGGGTTTTTTTAAAGGCAGTCTTCCACTCGTCACCCCTTGACGGGGTAAGCATTGCGCAGGTCAATTTAGTGAAAATGGTAGCTTCTTGAACAGGTTCAAATGCGGCTGACAGGAGAAGGTAGGGGATAATTATTTTTAACCATAATGGCATTCAAACCTCTGTAATCGATACATGGACATAATGATCCCCTCCCTTTTTGCCGACAAAAAAGAAAACCTGCCCTAAGGGAGATGATGATGGTGAAAAAGCCTGCAGCTAGGATTTGGGAAGATATAATCTTCCAAGGGCGTCTTTCTGGACGAGAAATGTGATGTAGTCTGCTAGATGGTAATGGTGCACCTGGAAGCAGCTCAATGGCACAATCATATGGAGGGTAAGGTGGAAGTGAAAGTGCTTGCAGCTTACTGAAAACACGGCTCAGATCATGATAGTCAGTGGGAACGTCGGACAAGTCACAGGGCTCCGCCACCTCTGGAGTCGCCGGAACAAGGGTTGGAAAAACTGCTGACTGTAAACAGGAAGAGTGACAGTGAGATGACCAGGATTGTATGGTGAAGTTAGTCCAGTTTAGATAACTGAAACCCAAAACAATGGATGAGTCAATAATAGGAAAAACAAAAAGAAATCAACTCTCTGTGATTACCTGAAAGGATTAATTGAAGTGGACAGGTGCGATGGGTTATGCATGGTAACTCTTTCCCATCTAATGCTGTTTTTCTTAAAAGGAACAGTGGGGTCTTCTGTTTCTATATGTAATTATTCCCTATTTTTCAGTCAAAAAGGTCCCGTTTGCAGCCCGAAATCAAAAAGGGCAGTTAATTCATGAGAAGCATTCTCCCTAAAAAGTCTGGCAGGAAAGGGTTTAAACAGGGTTTTTGGTGAAGATTTTTGGTCCATCAGTTTCCCCTATTTTTCTGGCGGGCCCGGTCTTTTTTGGGCCGCAGGGACAAGTGGCCAAAAAATGTCCAGAAGTACCCCAGTATAGATTTAAAGGGAAAAGGATGGGTTGGATCTTGAATTTCCCTGAGAGAGAGTCGAGAGTTAGTTCAGGACTGAGGTGGAAAACATCCACATTTTTTCAGTAAAATGGCTTACTTGATCTTCAGAACAAAGAAGATTCAGGAGGGGTTAATCCATTGGTTTGGGAGTCCAGTAAACAAGTAGATTGTCCAGTCTTTGGTCCAGAGTTCCCCAAAAGTCAGGTGTTTTTGGGGGGGAAGGGCCATACCTCAGTTAGATATAATTTATCCAGGTTCACAAGCAGTCGGGGTAGGGTTTGTATATCCGAGTCCAGTTCTGTAGGTAACAGCTCACACCTCACAGGGTTTCTAGCAGGAACAGGGAGACAAACAGGTTTTTCAAATGCAAGGTTAGGGTTTAAATATCTCTTTGGCTTGATGTTTTTCCACTTGGGGACAACACTCAGGCGCCGAAGTAATGGGGGGCAGGCTCCTAAATACCCCTCCAGGTGATGCCAATCAGCAGAGGATCAGGAACACCTGTAGGTGGAAGGAAAACTCTCCAGGGCGACCTCTGGTGGACAAGCACTAAATTAAAAACTCCCAATTCCCAACAGCGATGGACTGTTGCAAGATGCTTTGCTTGCACATTCAATTCAATTCAATTCAATTCTGTTTATTTATATAGCACCAATTCACAACAAATGTTGTCTCAAGGCACTTCACAAAAGTCAGGTACATACATTCCAATTAATCCTAACCATTGAACGGTGCAGTCAGATTCAGTTATTTATTCAAATTGGATAAAAAGTTTTTCTATCTAAGGAAACCCAGCAGATTGCTTCGAGTCAGTGACTTGCAGCATTCACTCCTCCTGGATGAGCATGTAGAGACAGTGGACAGTCACTGGCGTTGACTTTGCAGCAATCCCTCATACTGAGGATGCATGTAGCGACAGTGGAGAGGAAAAACTTCCTTTTAACAGGAAGAAACCTCCAGCAGAACCAGGCTCAGTGTGAGCGGCCATCTGCCACGACCGATTTATCCTATGCTGCCTGATAATTTTACCTATTGGAAGCATATATATATATATATAGTAAACAGAATTGGCCCAGGTACTGAACCCTGTGGTACTCCACAATTAACCCTGGAGTTTGAAGATGATTTATCATTTACATGAACAAACTGTAATCTGTCAGACAAATAAGATTTAAACCACCCTAGCGCTGTTCCCCTGATCCCTACAGCATATTCCAGCCTTTCTAAGAGAATATTGTGATCGACTGTATCAAATGCAGCACTGAGATCTAACAGAACCAGTACAGACACAAGTCAATTATGTGAGGCCATAAGAATATCATTAGTGACTTTCAGCAGAGCTGTTTCAGTGCTATGATGAGCTCTGAAGCCTGACTGAAACTCTTCAAACAGGTCATTGCTGTGTAAATGCTCACACATTTGATTAGCTACTATTTTCTCAAGAATTTTAGATAAGAATGGAAGATTGGATATAGGTCTGTAATTTTTTAAGTCATCTCGATCAAGCGAAGGTTTCGTAAGTAAAGGTTTAATTACAGCTACCTTAAAAGCTTGTGGTACATATCCATTTACTAAGGATAGAGTAATCATATCTAAAATGGGGCTGGTAATCAGAGGGAACACTTCCTTAAATAATTTGGTCGGGATTGGGTCTAACATACAAGTTGAAGGTTTAGATGAAGCTAATATTTCTGATAACTCAGGAAGCTCCACAGGATCAAAACAGTCCAAACACAGATCAGGTTCTACAATTACTTTCAGTGTTGTCTCACTTGCTGAGGATGAAGTAATCATCTTCGGGAGTATGTCAAAGATTTTATTTTTAATAGAATCCATTTTATTTAAGAAGAATCCCATAAAGTCATGACTGCTGAGAGCTAAAGGAATGGATGGCTCAACAGAGCTATGACTGTGTACATCTCAACAATCCTGCTTGCTCAAACAAAGAAAGAAAGCCGTTTTTGCCTTTACCATCATGAGTCAGTGTGAATGTCTGACTGAAAATCTTTTTCAATCAGCCATGCGTACAATCTGGTTATGATCCACCAGTAAAAAAGTATTTTTTTCCTCAGTTTTAAGACATCGTTTTTTTTCTTAATAGATCATCTTGTGCTAAAAGGATTTAAACCGTTGGGATTGTTTTACAGACATTAGGATTTAAACTTACTTTGACTTACAACATGTGACACCTGCACTGCTTAATGAAATGTTAGAGATGACAAAATGTTAGCTTTATTTACGTTTTAGCAATAAAAGCTTCTTTAATGATAAAAAGATAAATCAAGTGTTGGAATTACAATGTAATATTTTTGAATTTGCCAGCTTTAAAGTGCTTTACATAATATTATTGTAACCAGCTTCCTGTCTGTCTTTTTAATATGATTGTTCCTCCTATTCCAACTCATCTTGTTTTACATTAGCATGCACATATCCAGAGTCAGTAACCCTGGGTTGACTTACAGACTGGATAACCAGCTTTGTAGTACCACTTGGGTGCAATCTTCAATGTTAGACTTAATTAAGCTGGATCTCTCAACAACAACAACAAAAAGGACCTGGAAATGTTCAGGTTTATCTGTAAGCATTACCCATGAATTGATTGGCCAGTAGGTACTATACAACATTTCCATTCTTGGTTTTTCAAAAATACAGAATTATAAATGATATAAAATGGAAACTTCCACTCTATTACAAAAGTCTGTCCATCTTAGTTTAAAACAAACTCATGGAAGTAGTCAATTATAGGCTATTTTAGATGCTTACATATCATTGCAGATTTTTGAAGAAGTTTAATATCTGATGCCATCTGTATTATTGTTCCTTTTGTAAGAAGGCGCCTAAGGTCTCAACAGGTTAATGTGGTGACATAATGTTCTGAATTAAAAGACTCCACACTGACCAGTTAATGTCCTCTCTTCCAGCTAAGTGGGTGTCTGGAGAGAGATGCAGCCACTCTGATGTGGGCGTCAGACAGAGATACTAATCTATACTCTCTTTGTTTCCCTCCCACCTGCTCCATCCTTCCTCTGCTTTTTGTCTTTCCCTCCCTCAGTGATGTCCCTTTGAAGAAATAAATATGCTCTCTTCAAAGTCATATGTTATTTGAGTTGAAAAAGGCCAGTGCTTCTATAGTCAGGCAGTTATGGACCTCTTGCTCTTTTATTCTAAGAATAGACAGCAAGAATTACGTGCATGTACTGCACAGAAGAATCTCATACCAGATACAAACCATTGTGATGTGATTACACACCTCTCAGTACAGCAAAACCTTTAGCGAGTGCATCACTACTCTGCAAAGAAGTACCAAATCCCTCTGTCAGCAGTCATTAAAAATAATTACTTTTATTTTCTAATTCCAGAACAGATGACATTGCAGTAACTGAGCAGCATTCATTACATTTTTTAATTCCCACCTCCAAATTACCTTTATTTAAACAACACACCTTTACCACCAAACCACACAGCCTGATTGAGCACACTGATTTAATCTGTTGAGGTCTTATTCACAGCGCGTTTACTTTAGAAAATTACTTACTCTAGTAAAGAAAGGAAAGGCTGTTTGATTGGGAAAAAAAAGATATGTTGATAACCACAAAAGGGTAAGACAAAAGTTAAGACTAAGAGTAATAATCAGACAAATGTAGAGTGACCTGACCTTTTCTCATGCAGGCAATGAAGTTGTTGGGATGCAGCCATGAGTTACAACATTAAAGACCAGCAAGAACTTTTCTGGAAATTTCAAAATAATTCGCATTAACCTACTTCCAGCACAGCCAGGAACAGAAGGAGATGGACTTCCCGTGACATCACTATTTGAATAAAAACCCCGCGTTCCAACAAACAGATCTCTTTCCATGCGGATTCCAGATGGGAACCGGAATGGAGAGGCACCAAATGCGCGTATGTCTCTTTGCTGGCAAGCACACATAACTCTTCAAATTGGATCCAAGAGTGTCATATGATCATGTGATCATAAGCAACAAAGTTAAGTAATTATTTGCTGTTCAAGTATCCGGCATTCATTCATATAAAAGAGTCTAATGAGACAAGCGTGACTTGACTTTTCTTCTGAGGCCTCCAGAAGCAGCCCTAATTGAAGCGGATTTCCCACGGCCTGGAAAAGAAGGCTGGGACCACATTGCATGCCTTCGTGCGTGCACATCCGGGTAGCGAGTCCTACCCCGCTGCATCGCGGCCACTCAAGGAGCCAAACATGCTTTTGTCGTACCGTTCGGCCAGGCCAGCTAAAAGCCCTTCCCCACAGCTACGGAGGTTAGCTACAAGCTAACTCTTTGTTTACCCACAATGGATGTTTTCTCAACACCTAGGACAATGTATCTTCAGTACGGTTTATGTAAGAGGTAGTGTTTGGGCAGAGAAGATCAGTTTAGAGTTAAATAATCTAAATAATGTCCGTTTAATGACGTTTGTTTTTGTTTGTGTTGAGAAACACAGCTACAGTATGTGCGAGCAGACTAGCACTCAGCTATGGATGTGCTATTTGTTGTGTTATTAAAGTTGAGACAAAGTTTATTTAATGGGTGGTTTTTAAACACAGAAGATCGGCCATAACGTGCCGTCTACGCTTATGCATTTCAACCCTTTAATTAGTGGTATTTTAAAGGTATGTGTTTGATTCTGATGACAAGCTATAAGTTTCTTTTGTTAGCTCCAACCGCTAACAGCTACATGTGCTTGCCCACTTTATGAGTCAGCTGAAGGTCATTTACCCAGAAAGGTTGTTAGTTTCCAATCTAGGAAATAATATTTTCCTAAATATTATTTTACTAAATGTGATAATTAAACACCATTAAGACCCATTTATCCAAGGGTTTGGTTTTATTCAAAATAATATTTCCTTAAATATTATTTTAATACATAAAGGCAGCTAATTAAACACCATTGAGAATTACTCATCCAGATGGTTGGTTTTATTGAGCAAAGCATTCTTTAAAATGTTATTTTAATAAAGTAATGTTTTATCTGATCTTGCATTATGAATGGTTGTTTGAAGGTATGCCAATTATTGCCTAAGTTAGTTCCAAGACTAACTTAACTTCAATTCCAGATTCTGCAAGATAATCTTTGGTTCTCAAACATAAATAACATTGCATGTTAATGTTGCATCACTTTTTTGATCATGGTTTTTAACCATCTTTGATTCACTTGTTTATATTGTACCTATGTACAGTATATTATAAACAAGTTTATCAAACAAGTGAACCCAATAATCTTCCTTATTCTTTCATTTTGCTTGGTAGTTTGGTTGGGTTGTTTTAGCATTGTAAAGAGTTTGTTGATTGAAATATGTTTGACTTTGAGTTGACTTATTTTTGTTAATAAATTCTTGTATTTTAAGAAACTCATTCTGTGTGTGTACAGAATTTTGCTGTTCAATAATGCCACAGCTTGGCTCATCCCTTGTACTTTTGTCCTAATACCACCGCCTTATTGAGCTGGTACTCACAGGACAACCCTTAACAGACTGAAATATTATTTAATAAAATATTAAAGTATTAATATTAAATATTAAACAATATATTCATATTAATAATCACAACAAAGTACTGCGATTTTTTTTTCAAATCTATTAGCATAACTGAGAAAATCAGAGTATGTCCTTTAGCATTGATACTAGTGGGGATTTCTCACAGTCACTGCAGTCTGTGCAAAAGCTCTTTTTTAAATTTGTTCTTTAGGAAAAAGAGACATTAGTGTGCATCCATTCACACAACAGTGTGTGAACATTTCAACTCATTAAATTTACTTTTCAAATTATCTATAAGTTTCAGACTCTGCTTTAAGAAAGTAATTTGGGTGATTTTTAATAAACATCTTTAACTTTTACTATTTTCACATAAAAAAATCAAGCTTTATTTTTAAAATATTTATTTTTAGTGGAAATATAAAACAACATTTATCTCATGTAATGATTCAGTTCATGCTGCAGCAAAAATGTTGGGACCTCTTTGTATTTTATTCTTCAGTTTTCTTTTGCTATTGTTATTTTTTACCTATTACTTCAGAGTGCAAAAAACACATGCACATATCCCACGGGTCTTTTTTTTAGCCTAAAGTCTTAGGTAGCTTAAACATGATCAGGTTCATGTCCTATGATGTAGTCTTCACTGAGATTAGCTTGTTCCACCTGTAGTTGTAGATCAGTACAGCTAGTTTCTGGGTTTCTACTACACCCTAAAATACCTAGGATGGGAAATCCGGGTCTGTGCATGGTGCAGTACTTTGTACAAAAACACATAGTTTTATGTGTTTTGCTACTGACAATGAGTAACTATATAGTTCCCAAAGGACAAAAAACAGAACATAAAAACAGTATGTGTATATTTACACACTGTTGAAGATACATTTTTAAACTTGATTTACTGCAGCATTTAACAAAACGTTCACACCTTTTCTGGATCAGGTGAGCAGTTTGACTCAGTCCGGTGATAATTGATTTACGTTATATTAATGCTAGAGTTGGTGTATTTGTGTTTTAAATAATAAGTTGATCTGAGAGTTGCATTCTGAAAATCTACCACACATTCATCCTCAAGAAATTATATTTTTTATCTGATATTTGTGTCACATTTACCCGTTCAAATCCTACTAGTCTCAAAGAGCAACAGAGACAAAAAAATAAAAAATAGTAACTGCATTTTCACCCACCAATAATTTGACTTTAACTGTTATGAAGTACCAGTCTGATGTCCAGTTCAGAGCCATGTTGGTTCTAATGCAGAACTGCAGCTAATGGTTGCATAAATAGTTCATCCATCAATATAAAACACTGGCTTAGAGAAGGCTCAAGATAATAAAACAAACAACACATTGGGGTTACATTTGCATTTAGGGCATTTTTAAATTATTTGGTTATGTTTTTGTGTTACTTTTTATTGCAGTGGATTTAATAAAAAAATTATCACACACAAACACTGGTCTTTGTGTTTATTTAAAAAAAACTTGTTTGAACTTGTAGCTGCAAAACTTACTTGATAAGTTTATATAAAGAAATGTAAAGTCACTTTTTTATTAAAGGAACAGTGTTTCTAGTTACCCTGCTCTCTTCGCTGTCAGAATCAGATGTACAGTAAAGGACAACAGAAACAAAAGATCAATATTTTTTATTTTTTATTTATTTGTTTTTTGAGTATCCACTGCTGTCTGAAGACATACACAGAAGGAGGGATCATAAAAAGTGTATGCTGCTTTAATTTCATTAAAATGTTCCATGCATAGCACTGCTTCCAATGCATTGCATGGAAGCACCTACAATATAGCAGTCTACTCACCCCTGTTAAAATACCAGGTTATATGGAAAACAGGATCAGGATAATTTTAGAACTTTTTCCACCTTTTAATGCGACTTATAACCAGTGCAACTCAGTGTAAAAATAAACTTAAATCTTTTAAAGGAAAAGTTAAAAAATAAACTATAATAATGTGATTGCATATGTTTGCACACCCTGTTGTAACTGGGGATGTAGCTGTGTTCAGAAATAACCACCACATTTAAACTCATACTAAATAAGAGTAAGTTTACACCTGCCATGTTTTAAACTGTCTCTGATTGATCCCAAATAAATTTAATCTGTTTTAATATTCATTTCCTGTGATTTTCTTAGTCTAACCTTACAAGCATAAACGATGGTCCTAAGAGGGCTTCCCACGCATCATTATTAATGAGATATCATTGTTAAAAGGTGTCATTTAGGGCAAGGTTAGAGAAGAATTCCCAGTACCAAGGAACAAGGGGAAGATAGCTATCTTCCAAACGAGAAATTATGGTGCAACCATGACATTACCAAGGACTGAATGTCCCTTTCTTAAGTAATGAAAAAACAAAAATCTGGTAAGGGAGGCTGCTAAGAGGCTTACAGGGACAGTAACAAGCACTGGCTCACGTGACAGCAAACTCCACTGCTCTTCATATGACTTGCCCATGGGCTAGGGTGGCAAGATGGAAGCCATAATTTACAACGAAAAACGTTTTCACAAAATTTAGCAAAGACAAATTCTAAGTCTCCCAAATGCATGTGGGAGAACGTGTTCTAGTATGATGAAACCACCGATGAACCCTCAGGACTTATCTCGAAAAATGATGTGTGGCACAAAAACAAAAATGTACGAAAGAGGTGTTGCCTTAAAATACATCCCCAGGTGTGCGTCCATGTAAATCCAGTGTTGTCAGTTAACCTATCAGAGACCTACAAAGCAGTGACATTTTATCTGTACTTTCACGATTCTTTTACAGAGCTAGTGTATGTAAACTTTAGTAGAAACATTATCTCCTATTCTGGCAGTTAGAAAATAGACAAGTCTTTCCTTAACTTACCTAAAACAGGAAAAAAATTGTCTCAATTAACGCAAGACAGACAGTCGAAAAAAGGTTATGTATGTTTGTATGTATGTGTGTAAAAATCTGATTTCTGAAGTTTAACTAAATCCAGGCTAAAAAAAGACAAATTTTTATTTGCTTACAGAGTTTAGGGGACATTTATTATTTGCACCCTCTCCACTGACCTTACTTAGTAAATAGCAAGGAGCAATAAATAAATCTAATTAGCATGTTTTTTTTTTCTGCCCTTGTGCTTTATCCTTCAATGACTTTTTAGTGCTCTATTGAAAATGTTAAATCATAACCTAACCTGTTTTGAAATCAAATATTTTTTTCATAAAGTATTCTTAAATTGATTATCAATTTCAGTTTCTTTAGCATCTTGTTTTTTTTATTTGGATGCAGTGAAAACATACCCAGAAAGTGTGAACAGATGTCAACTCATAATTGTCCAAAAACCCAAACTGTCAGCAATCTTTTTTTTTCTTTTCTTTTAAATATGCTTCACAATCTGTGTTCTTTCCTGAAAAAATCACTCTCAAGTATGCAGCAATTCTCTGCAAGATCTAAAAAAAAAAAATAAGTGACAGCCAGCAGCTAACAAAGTGTGCCGATATACATCAGCACAAAATTCGTTTACAAAACCAATAGGGTAAAAACAATTTTTCCATCAAAGGTGAGAAATCTCTTAATAATGAGCATGTTTATTTATGGTTAAGTAGTTGCTGAAATCTTGCTGAAATAATCCCTGCAGAATACCCTTGTTCTTGATTTCTGCTGAAGATACAAATAACAGAGCAAACTGATTTTGGGTGTAGAAAAGTTCAGAGGTGTTCAGTTGAGCTTTTGCGCAACAAGCAATTTTCACTTTAACTTTAACTTTTCAACTCTAACCAGTTATCAGCAGGTTGTCTCACTGTGTAGAAACAACGTCTTTCAGTGCAGAAAACATGATTCAAGTGTTTTAAGTGTCTAAGTACCAATTTTACTTTAGATGGCAGTAAGAAAGACTTGGATTTTTTAATGCTGTCTTTGTACTGAAAAACTGTAATAAGCAAAAGTTTCCAGCTGTAACTCTTGGGAAACAATTATAAAGTAAGTCATTTTAATGTGGGTTGGAATATCCACTGTGTTTTGAATTTACATTGTCTTAGTCAAACTTTTGGTTTGGAAAGACAGATGAAATTAATATGACACTGCTTCACCTAAGTTGATACCAAAAGCTAATGATCTTGTTTCAGGTATCAGAGGATAAAGGGAAAAATAACTTTGAGAAGTGAAATCATCTGGAGTATTCTCCATCTTTTACTGTCAAACTTAAATGTAAAGTCAATGATTAATGGTGAAAATGCATGCAAGACCTTGTGAAAAGTTTTACGTCTGTTTCTAATGTGTCACAGTGCAGCTTTACAGGGGATGTGGAAGCACTTTGTACTATATGTCTATTTGATCACATGAACATCACTGTAATACCTTTCTCTGGGTTTTTGTTCGTAGGAGTATGCAGGGAGAGATGAAAACAGGCAAGAAAAATTAGATCCTGCCTTAGATATTGATTCACTACAACATTAGAGTCTACTAAGAGGGGCCTCGTGCTGAGAACCCCTATATTTGTATTAACACACAATGGGAGGGGCTCAGTGAGTATTCAATGAACTGCATCTCCCTGTAGTCACGCAAAGCAAGTGAAAGATAGATCCACACATTTTATAGACACCTCCATCAGTTAGCACAGTGGACTGCAAAGGGTGGTGCAGTGTAATGGATCTCTTTTTCACCTAATGGGTGCTCTGCAATAAATCTACCTATAAATGAAATTGCAGCTTTTTCACAAGAGCAATTAACCCATTATTTGGTCATCTACTCCAACTAATGAGAGGTCACAAAGTAAACCTCTATGATGCAGGCACTAAACTAAAACAGTTTATGTTGATAAGGAGTTTAAAATCTTAAAAACTTATTTAGGAGCCTTTTAATGTTTAGTTCCTGTATGTAAAAATCGAACTCAAAAAAAAAAAAATCACTGTAGGTCTAATAGCATTCTACATCAAGCCACGGTAAAGCTGCTCAATTAGAGGTTCCGATAGTCTGGGGCAACTCAGAAAATGTTTTCATTAAGGGTTGTCTGTGTAGAAGTCTTGGGTCTCATTTATCACAAACTGGTATGTATTTTGGTACAAGTTGCATATCTGATTTATAAAGCTATGCATAAAGTGGCTAATCCCACTGTACATGTGTATTTGAATGTTGTCAAATCCTGTAACTGGAGACTCAAACTCATATTAGATAGGAGTCAGTACACACCTGTCATGATTTAAAATGCCTCTGACTCACCCAAAAAGTTTGGCTGTTACAGTTGGGTTTTGCTGACATATATATTAGTCGGGCAGTCTCAGTGCAGCATGCAAAAGCTGTATGACTTTGGAAAAAAAGAAGGCTGGCCGGAAGCAGTAGAGGGATCTCATTGTTATAATAGGTATCTAGTCGAGGAAAGGGCACATTTTCCTCTTCAGCATGTTAAATATGACAGTCATCAAACGATATAGGACTAATGATAAAAATACATACAAAATCTG
This sequence comes from Crenichthys baileyi, assembly GCA_036173005.1. Taxonomy (NCBI): domain Eukaryota; kingdom Metazoa; phylum Chordata; class Actinopteri; order Cyprinodontiformes; family Goodeidae; genus Crenichthys; species Crenichthys baileyi. The sequence goes on along the minus strand of JAHHUM010002746.1, from coordinate 71,387 downwards.
ACATTTATTTCTTCACACAAATACAAATACAAGTATAAATGTTTAACTTGTTATTATTTCAATATCATGCTTGCTAAATATAAGCAGTTAGCTGTTTGATGTTCTGTCCCTGACATCCTTTAGACCCATATCAGTTCATCAGGCTGCAGAGCTTTAAATTAAACCCAACTGTAAGCTGCAATACTGAATACACAGCCGAACTGATGTCCCCCACTTTATTAGGCTTGTACAGAAGAGTTCCTCCACTGGATCCAAGGCAGGATCATGTCACCTTCAGTATAATGAGATAGAACTCTGCCATGACCTGTGTTTAAATTCTGCTCAAAGGCCACAGTGCCTCAAAACCTACCCGCATAAAAACCACCCGCATTATGAGAGCTATGGAGAGACAGGTTTCACCTTTTAAATGTGATTTCAGATTCAGTCTCTACAATGAAATGCTTTAAAAAACAAAATTGCCAATTTTTCAGGCCAGCCTTATTAAACATTGTAATCCTTTACCTCTAGATTACTGCAGCTATATAGTTCTGTTTTAAAAGCCAAAGATTACATATTAACAGGATTTGCCCTTAGGCGAAAGGTTTCTGTTAAAGCACCTCCTGCACGCTACACTGACACACAAAGGTTGGACAAAGAATGAGTGGCACTTTATGGTCCCTGAAGGTAAATTGCACACATGATCAGACAAGTGTTTATCATCTGAGATAGACACATGAGTGACTGTCATGTGTCATAAAACTTGACAAAGAAATTTTGCCCCCTGACCTAGCCACATAAAAGTTACATCATCATCCAAGAAAAAATACAGCACAGGCATAACCTCCATCAGGTCCATCCATCTCACTGTTTTGTCATCAACTGTCAGAGGTGAGTGATACACTAGCAAGATGCTCCATGGGCTATGCAGCTATGGTCAGCTGCTTTATCCATTAAGCCTGTCAGAATGAAGGTCATTGTTTTTGCTTGAATACTTAACCTTTCTTCAGCTGGTGCAATGATTGACTGGAGCTTTGACTAAACGCTTGCAGAGGTGACATAAGGAGAAGGAAATAAAGATGAAGCGAGTAAATGTCACAAGACTAAAAGACTAAAATGAACACTAAGCAGAATAAGGCAATAACAGTTAATTTTCTAGCTGAAAGTTTTGTAAATGAGTATGATGTAATGTAATAAGTAAAGGAATGGCAAAAATTATTAACAAATGTCTGTACTAATAACAGATAGCACCTATGATTAGAGAAGGAAAACAAATCAGGAAAACTTTTAGTAATTAATCTAATACTTGACTTTTGAATATCTTTGGTTCAGAATTTATACCTTTGGATTTGCAACAAAGTTTGTTTAATGGCATTCACATGGCATCAGATAATAGGATCTGGACAGTGTTGCACAGAAATAGATTCAGAAGGCCATGTTCATTAATAATTTTTTTATGTTCTCAGGGAGCTATAAACACAACAATGCTGTTTTCTACCTGAGGACCACTTACTGAGCACAACTCACTAAGAATACATTAAACAAGAGAGGCCCCTGTACAACCCTGAAGGACACAGTCTTGTTCTGGTCATTCTACTACTCACCCAGTTGTCTACGACCAATTTTATTCCTAATTTCGTTTTTATTGCCATCCTACATGTAAGGATAGCTAAATTAATGGTGCAGCCATCTTTAATTTATGTCAGTTGAGATTTTGTTAGCTCATGTTGTGTGAAAAGAGAATAAAGAGTTTATTAAAGTCAGAAATCAACATCAAGAATAACCCTGTTTGTGTGTGAAATAGCATGTAAAACTGAATGTGTCGAATGTTGATTATAGGGGCCAACTATCAAAGCCGCTGAGAAGCAGGAGGACCTTTGTATTTAGCTGCGAAACGGAATTGGTGAGTTGGTGTTTGTTGTTGGCTTTTCGCTAGCCCAGTGAATAGTGGGATCGATTAAGGTTGTTACTGGAATATTTTATCTAACCAAATAACATACTCGCTACAGCAGTCTTAAATGGAAATTTTTCAGTCCAAATATAAGACTCTTTTAGCTTTTGGGTAATAGTGGACATATGAAAGAGAGCAACTCAATTGCAGATATCGCCACATTAAAATACAGTATATGAGCACAAACAAGAAAATTATTTGGGAAAACAAACAATGGAAGAGAAAACCACCTTCTGGCCACAGGTACTGTGCCCTACAATCTTTTCAGCACCACGGATAAACATATGTAAATAAGTTAATCATTTATTGCAGTAGAATAATGTCACTGTAAAAAAAAAGAAAAAGAAAATCAATCCAACCTTTCAGAACATTTATCAAATTATCATCACTGCCACACTTACTGCTACTCTTACTGTAACTGCTTTGCACAATCTTTCTTTTTCCTTTTACATTTCACAAGGTCGGAGCACACAAAGAGAGATCTTTGATCAATCTTTATATAATCTAGTGTCCTGGCTCCTCTCTTAGTATTTAGGTTAGGGGATTGTGGTGGCCATGGGATAGTGTTTATCCTGTGCACGGGGAACCATTTCTGTGTTGATTTGGCCATTTGTAGGTCACTAAACTGCTAAAACACCTAATCATTGCCCATTCTCAGTTGACTGGTAGAGGCCCCCATGTGAGTTCAAGAAGTACTTAACAGTGAGAATGAGAAGCTTTTTAACATTTTCATATGAAACCTGCCTGGACTGTTTTTGTTCTCATCTGGACAAAGCACAAATTGCCCTTGTCTACCATTGTGATGGATCTAGGACAGAAAATACTTTTTATTGCAAATACCATAGAATGGTTTTTGGAGACTTGCTGACATCAAGATGCAACTTCGTGTAGCAGTTCTCTGACAGGAAGATTTTCATCCTTAAACAAAAGGTGAATCCATTTTAAATAATTTATTTTTATTTACATTTTACTACAAAAATGTCATGTTCTGAAATTTGCTGTCCCCCTCTGAATAATCAATGAAAAAAAAATATATTGTGGCATTACAGCTGTCAAACCTAGTCCTGAAACTAGATCTGCCAGGGAAGTAAATGATTTGTTACTCAACGTTACGGAGCACCAGTTCGCAAACAAATAATTTCAAAATGCTCCTTGGCAATGCGTCAATATTATGTTTTCATTTTTCTAGTTTTCTTCCTAAAGTGGTACAATCAACATCAAAATGACCCAATTTCAATACAAACCATGACATTTTTCTTAGGTGTTGCAATAAAATTACATTCAAAAAACAAATTGAGTCTTTTGAGACTTGTTAACATTGAAGAAGAGCTTCAAGGTCCAATATTATTTTCACTGCAGCATAATATCTTAACTAAAACACAGGAAAATCACCACACACAGCTGAGCAATTATCCACGAGTGTGAAAAAAACTTGTAACCACTGACAGTTTCACAGCTCTTGTTGCTTCTGCAGAGCAAACATCTAAGTCTTGTATGTAATTTTAAAAGCTCTGCAAACCTAATTATTACAACTTACCTTCCCTAATGGCTCTAGAACGTCTCATGCTAGTGCGCTGTCTGTGCTTGTGTGTTTGAATTACCTCCCATCACCATATAATGCTGGGTAACCCGCACCTCATACAACATTACCCTCAGCACTGGTGTCCCTCAAGGTTGTGCACTTAACCAACTCCCCTATGCTTTGTACAGCCATGATTGCACCCTCACTACTATATGCTGACAGGAAATCAAAATACAGCATATAACAAAGTTTCATTGTATATATGTTTTATGTGGAATGACCAAGAATCTGTCTTAAAATCATAACCGAGTGAAGAGAAGGTATTAATTTGAAGGAAGGCATTTTTTAAAGGGCGAAGTAGAAGTGGTGGTAGCTGAAATAAGAATCAAGGAACAGGTGGAGTGTCTAAATAAATCCCCCTTGGTGGAGGCTACTTTAGAGCTGAAAATAAATATTTCAGAAATAGGCTTAGGAGTCTAAACGAGGATATTTTAGATAGTGTACTTTAATTTTATTTTGAATAACCTTTACCTGATCGTGCTTTATCACAGTATCAGAGAGAACATGGGCTTTGAGGGTTTAGTATTTTGCATAACACAACAAATGTACTGACACAATGCAAATACGTTGGCAGCAGAGTGAGGCAGTAATGAGAAGGGTGGATAGAAAAAAGTAGAGCCATGGGCCAAACCAGCTGCTAAACAACAATAAAAAGCACTTGTGTTTGATAGATCAAGCTGTGAGAGGAAGATGAAGGGCGCGCCGGGGTCAGATAGATAGAACATCCTCTCTGATCTCTCCTATCTTTCACAAGGACCATCTGACATTACAAGAGACACTGAGGGGAGAATATAGGAGATAGACAGCAAAGATACAGGGACAAGAAAAGAACAGAGATGTAAAAATTATGACAAAAAATGCAAACATAACAGGCCCTTTGGTGCAGACAAATAAAACCCCCACCATTCCTTTTAGACAGAAGCAAGACCTAGATTAAAAGAGACAAAAGAACCAAATCAAGAGACTCTTTCAACTGTAGCTTTTACAGCCCCTACAAATATCTGGGAGATGGTGTGTTGACCCCCAGACATTCTGTGGCAGGGGGTTTGCAAAGCACATTGCATCCAACCACTAAAACCACTGAGAAAGTAAGGCAAGCTGGTGCAAAGTGAGAAGTGGAGTACAGGACAGAGGCAATGTGGTTTAAGCATGAACTAAGTATTTCTCCCATTTATCATGTTCTACACTGAATGAACGTGCAAACGCCCCTCTCTGTGATGCGTCTTGAAGATGATGGAATACAACAAACAAATGGGACTTTCTGCTAAAACACCACAACACTGGATGCCAAAAACAAAAAAGAAGCACTTCAGAGGCATATGAGGGATTGCATTTCACACTAACCAACCAAACCCTTTGAACTACTTGTTTGCTGAAGCTTGCAGCAACTGCCTCCTTCTAGAAATCAATTAAAGAACAGATATACCAAACATTACAAAAGTGACGGCTGATGAGTATTTAAAAATCTTTCTATCTCTGTGTGTCTCCTCTGTTATGGATCAATAACTCTTTTATGCTGTGTGTAATTGAAATGCAGCGAGCCTGGGGTGGTTTAGTTGGCTTTAATTTCCTTGTTCATCATGAATACCGATAAAAGCCCAAGGACATCAGATCTTCATCCATCTACAAGTGCACACCAAGTAGTACACACATTTATTGTTGTTTTAACTTGCATAGGCTTCAGTAATACATTTCTATAATTACAAATGTATGAAATTAGGGGGAAAAAAAACTCCACATGGTTTTTTTTTTTATTTCAAAAATAAATGTTTACAGATCTTTAGTGTAACACAATATAATTTATTAACATGTGGAAAAAACAGAACAGCCAGACCATTTCTTTACACCTGAACCTGTACATTTTTAATTATGTTTGTTTGACTATTTTTTTTTGACTGTGCTCATTAGTCTCGCTATAATAATGTCACATTTCCCCATTTTTTCAGACATCATTTGCATACAAGCCAGTTAACACATCAAAATCACACTGGGTCTCTTCGCTTTAGAATCACATTTAATACAAACGACTCATTAGGCTCAATCTTTACCTGTTTCATTGTTCATTCATGCATGAATGACCAATGAATCGTTGATGAGGGCATGAAAAACAGCAGGAGCATTAGTTAAACCTAGAGTCGTGTTACTGTGGCATCAAAGAGTCAACTGTTTCTTCATCAAGTTCAGATTGGTCCAGCATCCAGTAAATTAAACTTACTGGCACTGAATTTTTTTTTTTCTTAAAAGAAATTTTACTACAGATCCATTCATCAAGGAACAGTAACCGACTTAATAACATCTTTTGTTAAAGCAAAACTAATCATTAAAATGACAAAACAATAATAGATAAAATAGTAAAAATAGTAGTGCAGTGGCTCTCATCAGGTAGGTTTGGTTAATTACTGGTATTACTGTATGCATGTTTTCCCTGTTCATGTGCGGTGAAAAAAAGATCCATTATCGGTGCATGGCTGTTCATCTTTTGTGTTTCTGTTAAAGTTCCGAGAAATCCTGTCCAAGGTGTTTCCTTTCTCTGACTATTAGAGTAGGGTCAAGTTTCTGATGATAACTCTAATAACTCTAATAACTAATAAGCGTTATGCAGCCGTAAGATTTTTTTTTTATTCAATTAATTAACTTCAACACTCGAATAAAATAAAGATCAAACCTGTTTTATATTAATTTAAACATTAATTTAAACTTAATCTGAATTGCCAAACAGGCAATTCAGATTAAAATGATCAAATGGAAATCTGCAACAGATGTGTCAAACTCTAGGCCTCGAGGGCTGGTGTCCTGCAACTTTTTGATGCCTCCAGAGTTCAACACAGATAATCATTATCACACATTCACTATTTTGTAACTTTGTAGTTTTGGTTGTTTTGTAACAACTTTTTCAAAAACAAAATGGTAAGAGCAATTGCACTCTGCAGGGATATCTTTTGTACCTGCTTTGATTTAAAGTATTTTTTCTGCATTTCATTCATAGTCTGCTGTTAGGAAATGTGATTATATGACTCCAGCACAACTTGCCAATCAAGAGGAGGTCACTTAAAAGCATTTTTATTTGATCTGGACTATATCTGTCATATTTAATAAGAATAAACTGTTCCAAACTAGGATCACAACCAAAACAAATTGAGTGTTTTAAAAAACTGAATTATTGAAGCACTTTTGTGGTCATGTACATCTATAATTATTGAAAATATTGCATGAAGAAGAAGCAATTCTGCAGGAGCTAAGTACGTGGGTACAAAATGGTTTGCATATATGTAGAAATGTAGATCTGATTGGATCAAATGGTAATGTGTAGGTAAAAATAAGCATTCAAAAGGGCAAACCTACACAGAGCCAATATGTTTAGGTAAGATTTTTTATTAAAAAGAAGTGAGTAATTGTGTTATAATGTCACCATCAACCACACCACATCATAAACCAATATACTTGATTTAAAAAAAATTAATGGCTAATAAATATTGATTAAAATTCCTTTTTAATATGTAGTTTGTCGCTCATGGCAATGTTCTGTCACAAAAGCATGGTTCCAGTCATTTTTTTGGATGTTACACCAGACAAACCTCTTTCTGGTATCACATTCTGCCTCAGCACCACAATGACCTCCAAGTTTCTCAATCTCAATGGGATGAAATCACAGAAAAGATCCAATTTGTAGAGGCAAATCTTTTTTTTTTTTAGACTTTGAGTATCAGCTGGCTCCCAAAACCTCAAAATCTTTTTAGAGTCACCTTTAGAGTCAGTGCCTCAGTGGGTCAGAGTTATTTTGGCAGAACAAGAGAGTGCTGCACAAAATTGCACAGTTGTTTTTAATGTTATGACTGATCAGGGGAAACATTCATTCAAGACATCACCTCCACTCCAAGCAAATTCACATTTTGAACAAATTGTCTCCACTAAGCCCTAAAGCTGTTTGAGAACTGTGCAGGTTCCTATTTATTAAAAGGTAACCACTTCCCCTTTCTTTTCAGCTTGAGTAAGACACCTGCATGTTTTTCCCCCCAGAGAAAGGTGAAATTTCGAAAGAGAGAAAAGTGGTAGCAGCGTGGATAAAATAGGGGGAAAGAGCTGAGGGAGTGGAGGACCTTGTTAAAAGCCCCTCAGTGACAGACAAGTAAAGGCTGCAGCTTGGAGCCATTAAAAGTGGCTCCAGCTGTAAATTTTGATCAAAAAAGGTGTATGGACAGAAAGAAAGGGTTTTATAGATAGATGTCACACAATGAGAAGAAGAGTGCCAGTTTTGAGAAGACGGATCATGTAGCAGCTCACAAAGATAAGCTTTCTGGGAAAAGTCTGGAAGCAAAGAAATCAGAAAACTAGAAAACTAACCATTCATGTAAGAAATTGAAGCTGCTCCTATCTTTTACCACAGACTTTACTGTAACATTGAAACGCAATCCTCCATTATGGCCTTTTTTCTTGAGTGCTTCCATCCATTGGTCTGAACAATGGAAAAATTATTTGAATTAAAGGCTTGCATTCCATTGTTTTATTACAGTTTGCATTCATATCTTTATTATTGAAACTCCACATATTTCATCCACAAACCACCACTTGCTAACTAAACCCTCCTGTAAAATGGGGAATATTAGTAAGCTTGAATATTATTGAAAGTTATCTTATTTCAGTAATTGAATTCAAAAAAGGAAAGTCACATATTATCTAGATTAATCAAACAGAAAGCTGTATTTGGAGTGGGCAATTATGCTTATTTTGTTTAGTATGTCTTACATCTAATGAAAACCCAAAGTTCAGTTTCTTAGATTATTACAATACATTACAGAACCAAAAAACAGAATCTTAATACAGAAATATTTTAATACCCACATTGTAGTCTAAACACTCCAAAATGAGGGTAAGCAAAAAAAGCAATGGTGAAAGAAGCATGCTGCAATAATATGCTATCCAAGCATATTATTGGAAAATTGAGGGGAAGGAAAAATTGTGGTAGAAATGGGTGCACAAGCCACAGGGATTTCTAAGTGCTTAGCTAGAAGGCAACTTGGTTACTTTTGTTTTATGAAGATGTTTAGAGGCATAACATCTGTCTGCTGTGTTTTCCAAGTCTACCATGAAAAACTTTGTAGTACTTCATGGGATTATCTGGCAAACATCTTTGTGGTGACACTGATTTGATTTTCCAGCAAGCCAGTACAACACTTGCCTGCATTGCCAAACGTTGTTGGCCAGCAAACTGGTCTGACCTAAACCCCATAGAGAATCTATGGAGTTCTGTTGGGAGGAAGATAAGAGACACCAGACCCAAAAATCTAGACAAGCTGGTGTCTATCACTGCAACCTGGGCTTTCATTACACCTCAGCATTGCCACCAGCTATTCATTTCCATACCATGGCACATTTATGCAGTAATTCATATAAAAGGAGCCCTAACTACAAATTGGGTGCAGAAAATAAATAAAAAAGTCTCATGTCTTATTTTAATTATTTTTTTTTTATTTCATAAGTTTTCATGAGCTGTAAGCTGTGATCATCAGAATTAATGAATAGAGCAACTAAAATGTATCAACCTGTGTGTAATGGATCTGTATAATTTATGAGTTTAGCATTTATTTTGTACTCAGCAATCAGTGGATCACAATCTTTACTGTCTCCATTGCTTTCAGTATAAGTTTTCCAGCACTGACATGTAAAGAGATTCAGAGTTTAATAAGTATAGTTTAATGACTACTTAACAGACCTCAGTTGGTAAGGCTCAACGATATATATGAGGGAGATCAGGAGCTTCTAGACAACACGAGTTTTCTTTTGCTGTTTCTGTTTACTGTGTAAGACTACTTCTTCCTTTAAAACTCAGAGTCCTGTCACCACAACGGTCTGGCGCAGCGTCCGCACTGATCCATCTGTCGATATCCCGATCCATTTTCCCATCACCCATGAGGAAGACCCCAAGATACTCGAACTCCTCCACTGGAGGCTGGAACTCCCCTCCAAACCGGAGAGGGAAAACCACCCTTTCCCTGTTCAATTCAATTCAATTCAGTTTATTTATATAGCGCCAATTCACAACACATGTCGTCTCAAGGCACTTCACAAAAATAGGTACATGCATTACAATTAATCCAAATCATTGAACTTGCAGTCAGATTCTGTTTTTTTTATTCAAATTAGATAAAAAGTTTGTCTATCTAAGGAAACCCAGCAATTGCATCCAGTCAGAAATGACTTGCAGCATTCACTCCTCCTGGATGAGCATGTAGAACCGTGGACAGTCACTGGCGTTGATTTTCAGCAATCCCTCATACTGAGCATGCATGTAGCGACAGTGGAGGGGAAAAAAAACTCCCTTTTAACAGGAAGAAACCTCCAGCAGAACCAGGCTCAGTGTGAGCGGCCATCTGCCACGACCGACTGGGGGTTTTACAGAGAACAGAGCAGAGACAAAAGAGAACAAAGAAGCACTGATCCAGGAGTTTTTCTATGGGAAGGAAAAGGTAAATTTTTTAAATGGATGTAGCTCCTTTAGTGTTTCACCTAGAAAGAAGGAACAGATAAACTCTGAGCCAGTTTTCAATGTTAGAGTCTGAAGAGAGCCATAGAGTTAGTTACAGTAAAAGCTCCCCCAGTAGCTATGTCTAGGAGAAGAAAGGGTTAAAACCTGAAAGACAGGGCCATGGGGATCATCGTTAGAGGGTGAGCACCAAGTTGTTGCCCAGCAGAAGCTCGGACGATGCCCCTCTCCAGACAGTTTTGTACAAGGTAGACACAGATTCAGGCCGGTGTAGCTTCTAGAAGAGAAAAGAGAGAGAACAAAGTTAAAAGCTGAAATAACAGAAAAATAATAAAAATTTTGAAGAGTAGTGTGGAAAAAGTAGCGAAGGGGTGAAAGTGGTCATTATGTCCCCAGCAGCCTAAACCCTTTGCACATAAAATACAGGATAGCTAGGTAACCTAAGCCCTCTAACTATAAGTTTATCAAAAAGAAAGTTTTAAGCCTAGCCTTAAAAGTAACAGGGTGTCCGCCCCCACGGTTAAAACTGGGACGGGGTTCCCAAAAAGGAAAGGGAGCCTGTAACTAAAGGATTCCCTCCCTTTCAAATTTTAAGATTTAAAAGGAACCACCATAACCTGCAGTCTGAGAACGAATTTGTCTGTTGGGAAAAACTTTAGGGAAACCCAATAGCTCTCTGATGTATGATGGAGCTAAATCTTTAAAGGGCTTTATATGTGAGGAGGAAAAATTTTTAAATTCTTTTTCTGGTTTTAAACCCGGGGGGCCAAATAAAGGGAACCCTAAAGTGGGGAAATATGATCTTTTTCTTTTTAATTTTCATCAAAAACTCTTGCTGCGGGCATTTTGAATCAGCTAAAGGGCTTTTAAACTGTTTTTGTGGACACCCGGATAGTAAAGAATTACAATAGCCCACCCTTTTGAAGAAACCCAAATGCAGGGTAGTTTTCACATCAACCCTTTGGAAGGATTTTTCTAATTTTGGCAATGTTCCGGAGATAAAAGGGGGGGAAAAACCCTTTGGCGAAAACCTGTTTAATATGGGTTTTAAAATGAAAATTCCCCGGGGCCCAAAAATTTAAACAAAAAATTTTTTTTTATTTTCTTATCGGAGGTAAATTTTAATCCCAATCCGGGTTTAAAGTGTTTGACTAAGCGGTTTTTTTTTTTAAAGACCCCGGTCCAAAGGGGCCAACTTCGGTCTTGTCTGAATTTAAAAAGAAAAAAAATTTTAAAAGACTTTTCCAAGTTTTATGTCTTCAAACAGCTTTTAGTCGGGGTCAAACTGGTTGGGCTCTTTCAGGATTTATGGAAAAATTTAAAGCTGAGTGCCCATCAGCTTTAACAGTGAAAAAATTTATTCTATGCTGCCTGATAATTTTACCTATTGGAAGCATATATATAGAAAAGGGGAAACTGGCCCAATTTATAAAACCCGGGTGGTACTCCCAAAAATTAACCCGGGATTTTTAAAGGGATTTATCATTTAAAATGAAAAAAACGGGAAAATTGTCAAAACAAATAAGATTTAAAAACCACCTATGCTTTTCCCCTGATCCCAAACAGCATATTCCACCTTTCTAAAGAAAAATTATGATCGATGTATAAAAATGCGCATTTTGAGATCAAACAAAACCATTTTTTTACGGGACACAAGCCCATTATCTGAGGCAATAAAAATTTATCATTAGTGTTTTTTCAGCAGAGCTTTTTTCAGTGCTATGAGGAGCTCTGAAACCTGACTGAAACTCTTAAAACCAGGTCATTGCTTTTTAAAAAAGCTCACACATTTGATTAGCAAAAATTTTTCTCAAGAATTTTAGAAAAAGAACGGAAGTTTGGGATATCGGTCTGTAATTTTTTAAATTTCCATCTCTTTTAAAAGCAAAATTTTCCCTTAAAAAAAAGGGTTTAAAATTTACACAACCTTTAAAAGCTTGGGGTACATATCAATTTACAAATGATTAAATATATCTAAAAGGGGGCGGTAATCAGAGGGAACATTTCCCTTTAAATAATTGGGTTGGGTTTGGGGTCAAACCAAAAAAGTTGAAGGTTTAAAAAAGCTAAAAATTTCTGATAATCAGAAGCCCCCACGGGGTCAAAAAAGCCCAAAAACACGGGATGGGTTTCTACAGTTTTTCCCAAGGGTTTTTCTCATTTGGGTTAAAGGATGAAGTAATCATCTCGGGGAAGATTGTCAAATATTTTTTTTTTAAAATAGAATCAAATTTTTTTTTTGGGGAAAAAATCCCAAAAAACAAAATGCTGAAGCTAAGGGAAGGGAAAGGGGCTCAACAGAGTTTATGACTCTGGGTAAGTTTAGCAACTGTACTAAAGAGAAAACCTAGGGGTTATTCTTGTTCTCTTTCTTAAAAGGGTGAGAAATAAGCTGTTCTAGCTTTGGGGAAGTGTCTTTTTTTTACAAAAGTAGGCTATTTTTTTCCCGATTAAAGGGAGGAATTCTAGGTGTGTAAGCGCCATTTTCGCTCCAATTTTTTTAAAATTGTGCTTTAAAGTACGCAGCTCTGAAATTAAAAACCCGGGAGCCTGCCTCCTATGAATAATTTCCTTCTGTTTCAAGGGGGGTTTATTGGGCCCAAGCACCACCAATGATGGAAGTAAAAAACTCTGAAAAAGAGAATCAATTTGTGAAGGAGAAGAAAACCCAAAAAAATTATTGCCCTCCCCCTTTGTTTTTTTTGGGGATAATGAGCAAAAATTAAAAAGTGGAACAGATTCTTTAAAGGTTTTTACAGCAAACGTCTGATAATGACTTTCTATAATGAAAATTTTTTTTTCAGGGGTGGAGTAAATCGGTTTTTTAAATTTAAAATCAAAGGTTTTTAAAAAATTTTGGGCAAACAGAAAAGGGTTGTGAGAAAAAATTGTTTGTTCCTGGGACACTCAATGCCATATATCAGCACAAGGGGCCAGAGAAAGAAACAAACCCGGGGTTTGGTTTGTTAAGTTTTGGGGTAAAGCCAAAATTTAGTATAAATACCATTAAAGGCTTATTTAAGCTATCACTTTCAGTTTTCAACAAAAGAAATTTTTTTTTTTTTTTTTTTTTTTTTTTTTTTTTTTTTTAAAATCCCCCCCTATAATAAACTTTATCTGATTTAAAAACTAAAAACAGATAAAAAGGGCTGAAAATGATATTAAAAATTGAGAAATAAAGGGCCCCGGTGGGGGGCGGGTTTCAAAAAACAAAACAGGGAAATGGGTTTTTGTGCTTTGCAATTTGGATGAGGAAAAATAAGGGGTTAAATATTCAAAAGGGTGTAGCTATTTTTATTGGTCTGGGACTAGTCAAAAAAATCGGACTGGAAAAATGGTTTTCTACTTTCCCCCTCCTTTGCCCCGTTTTTTCGAGGAATTTTTAAAATTTAAATAATTAGTTTTGGATTGACCCTTTATTTGTAACAAAAATCCCTCTTGCTGCAACAAAGGGTTTCTGTGAGGCAAAATAAAAACAATTTTGATTGTCACAAAATCAGGTACTAACTAGCAATGTCTTTGAAGAAAAGGATCTTTTGTTCAGTAAGCCCATTTAAATTTTTTTGTTTTTTTTATTTTTTTTGTTGAATTTTTGTTTTTTTTATGAGATTTTCCTGATTTCCTCTTTTTTGATTATTTTTTTTAAACTTTTTCAATTTTTTGGGCCCCTGGGAACCCCCTGTCCCTTTAAAAGGGTAATGAGTTTGGGGACATAAGAAAACTGAGAGAGGAGTGTTAAAATACGACCCCGCTTGGGGTTTTTGGGTCTGAAAACCCTGGGTTTCAGGGGTTTGGAGAACTAATAAATTCGGCCGATTCCTAGAAAAGAGCTGCCCCATCAAAGTGGGATGGATCCGTCTCCCGGATAGCCCGGGTTTTTCCCCAAAATGTCCCAAATTATAAAGAAAGGCCCACATCTTTTCTGGAACCCCCTAGACAGCCAGCGGTTGAAAGGGACGCATGCGGCTAAAATGTCGTCACTGGTAGATGGGGGGGGACCAGAGAAAAATTAGGAGTCCGACATTTTTTTGGGCAAACTTACACCCGAAGCAACACTAATTTTAGTGACCCCGATTGACAACGGGTGTCATTACCGCCACGGAATAACAATTTTACTGTATTTACGCTTCCTTACCAGCATTTCAGGTAGGTTTTGATGTCGCCGTTTGGCCCCTGGCAGACATTTGACTATGGCGTGGGTCTCTGTGCCACGTTTTGACTAGGAGCTGCCAATTCCCAGATTGGCTTCTCAGCGGGGTGTCGCTGAGCGGGGAAAATCTATAGAAAACGCAGAGGGGTTTGGGTGGGACCGTGGGTGGATCAAAGGGCTATGTTTCCCTAGTAGTCACCAGCCGGCCTGAGATTCGGCTGCGGGGCTCCCCCGGAGGACTGCTAGGGGGAGCTACCTCGGTGGCTCGGCGGGAAGGGGCCTCGGTATCTGCGGGTTTTTCAACAGCGCGGGACCCGGGCCCCAATTCCGACACCCTCGCCCCCAAAAGCTAAAAAAATGTACATTTTTACACGTACCATTATACAAAAAGGGGGCAGGGGAAAAATGAACATCTGACCAGAGAGCAAGAGAGAGGAAACTCAGAGAGAGAAACAGCAGAACGGGTAGCCTGTGGAGTTTAAAGCTAACGCTAAGCTAGCGACCCCTTACCACTACTAGAAAAAACCGTGTAAAACACGGAGATCGCCAAACTTAAATACAGCAACAGAAAGTATTGTTTAACTGCTTATGTATTATAAAAGTAAGAATTCAAAGTGAGAGAAATCAGACAAACAGAGGCCTTCACACACCACCAATCCACCAAGGAAAAAAGGGAAGGGCGAATACGCCTTACCACGCCTCCAACAGGTCTGGAGCTGTGAAAAAGCTCCAGACCTGTCTGTTGAGAACCATGGCTTTTGACTTTGAAGAGCTAATCCTCATCCCCGTCACTTTGGACTCAGCTGTGAACCTCCCCAGTGCATGCTGTGGGTCTTGGCTAGAGGGAGCCAGCAGAACAACGTCATCTGAGAAAAAAAAAAAAACTTAATAGTAGAAGATAAATTAGAAAGTAAAATCCATTAAAAATAAAGTAGTAGGACCAGGATGGGGATACATTAGCACACAATAAAACATGTTAGTAGAGTCAACCTTAATCATTTGCAACTGAAAGGAAGAATAGTTTTCAGTTTGCATATATCTGCATGTGGATCTCCTGAAACACATAAGCAAGTCCTCAACCATGACAACCTATAAGGGGCACTCCCAGATAGGAACAATTTGTTTAGGTGAATAAACTCACCTTCTCTCTACAAAAAAAAGTTTTTTCTTGTTGAAAGATCGTGAGGCAGGAAAGATTCATTGGCGATGGATCGGGTATACAGAAGGGCAATCTTACTGGATGATGACAGTAGTTAAACAGGAAATGGGGGAGGAAAGAGAGGGCAAGCCATGCGGCAAATGTCACATAGGCTTGACCCAGGACGGCAGCGTCAAGGACTAAACCCTCCGCATATGGGTTGCGCGCTTAACCCCCTACACCACCAGCGCTGCACCTGACACCTTTACTTTAAAATAGCAAGGTTTAAATACAAAAATATAAGTCTGTTAAAGGTGCCCATGACAGCAGCACTAATGATTTAGTAAAAAAAAAAAAGATAAGTCCTTTTTTTATATTTTTTTTATCCATTGAAGAAATGTGCTTGAATTAAATGTAGTATTTTCTTCTTATTATTATTTATCAATTTCAGATTATCCTACTGCAATACAATATCAATATATTTTAAGGCTTTTTACACAAGGGTGCCATAATCGTTCAGAGAGCTGTGCATTTTTTGTTTTCAAAACTCAAGCCAAAAACAAAAAAAACATCCAACTTCCATCCAATGACTCCATTCTTTAAAATGCAACACCTTGCTCATAATGTAACACAAAAGGAATTAAGATACTCTGACATATCTTGGACATTGTCATCAGTTCAAAACATTATTGTAACCCTAAGAAAAAACATTGTCTATTGAAATATTGCATTTAAAGCATCTTTATATAATAAACACAGTAAAGTATAAACCACATTATATTTAGCTAACCACTACCTTGCCTGTTGTAGATGTACCCCTACTGATTTAAATTGCTGGAATCATTAACAGACTTTTGCTGATCATGGTGGCATGCTGAGAAGGTAATTCAATCATTTGCATCAGGTGAGATGTAGCTGTGAAACATCTAAAACATGCTGGACAGCGTGCCGAAAACGAGTATCTGCTAGATTTACAGACAAATAACCCTGAGGAGTCCTTTATAAAGGGGAAACATCAAAAACTTCCTATCTGAATAAATCTGCAAACATTCAGCTGTCAAATTCTCAGTCACATATTTTAAGATTCACAGTTGGAAAAAATGAATAATTCAGCACAGCTGTAGCATCCTGAAGAAACTATCTCTTGTGTTGTATGGAGGCTATTTCAGAAATTGCTGCAAATCCAATAGTCACTAGACTTTTAATAAATGAGAAGGGAGATAAAATACCCTATAGCTGCCTTCACATTTGCAACAATCTGTCTGATATTTCGGACCTCCGGGCCCCACTTAAGGTTTCAGAAAATGTTTGGCTGGATATTAATGCTGGAGAGGTGCCCAGGTAGAATTAAGAGCAATTTTCACAGTTCAACTTATTAAAACCATCCTTCAGACAATGCAGCCCAGCTTCCTTTTCCAATACAGGTTAGACGGTAGGAATTCAGTTTTCTGTCTTGGCTAAAATGTGTCCCATATTAATCTCTCCTGTTTCATGTGACTATAAAATCCTTGACGTTTCAAATTGCGGGCTGCATAGTGTCGCAGTTGGTAGCACTGTTGCCTTGCAGCAAGTGGGTCCTGGGTTCGATTCCTGGCCGGGGGTTTTTCTGCATGGAGTTTGCATGTTCTCCCAATGCATGCGTGGGTTCTCACCGGGTACTCCGGCTTCCTCCCACAGTCCAAAGACATGCCTGTTAGGTTAATTGGTCACTCTACATTGCCCTTAGGTGTATGAATGAGTGTGTGCATGGTTGTTTGTGTGTTGCCTTGCGATGGACTGGCGACCTGTCCAGGGTGTACCCCGCCTCTCGCCCATAGACTGCTGGAGATAGGCACCAGCTTCCCCACGACCGACTATGGAATAAGCAGTAGAAAATGACTGATTGACTGTTTCAAATTGCAGGAAACTGACTCAAAGATGTATCTTACTTCCTGTTATCCTACTTTTCATTGACAATCTTCATAAAAAAATAACTTAGTTTCCACTTTCTAACTCCAAAAGCCTTGCTTTTAAAAAAGCTCAGGAAACAAAGAACAGCTTTTAATCTGTGGGCATCCTGACAGATATAGCTGTCCTTACAAGCTTTTTAGTGTTACAATTTTGTCTTATCAAGATGGAAAATCAGAAGCTAGGGTGTCTGAAGAACAAAAAACACTGGAGCGAAAGAACTCTCATTTGGCTTTAGTTTTCCTCCAGCAGCCACCTTCCTCTGCCTGATGGATAAAAGGAGAAACTCATCTCAAGACTAATTATTTATCTTCTTTCTAGAAGTGTTGTGTCTGGGGGCTGGAGAAAAAATCACAACCCTGTGGTCAGCCCAACTTGCACATGATGGAAGTGAGTGAGTGGGGCTACAATAAACAGAAAGTATTTTTTTTATCTTTAATTCAGCATTTTTGTTTGTTTAACATTTGATGTCTGTATAGAAATGGTCAAAGTATTTCATCTTAAGGGGGATTTTAACCACTTGATAACATCAAAATGGTTTGCACTCACTCATTGGTTGAACTTGGAATAAATGGCTAAAGTTTCGATTTAAACAAGAAAACACCAGCAGCACATTTGAAGTCATTCTAAATTTGTTTAGTATGGCAACACAATATAACACCTCAGAGTAGATCAAACTTTGTTGATGGACAGTTGGTCTCAGATTTGTCTCCACAACCATAATTCTTAAACATTTTATAACAAGAAGCAATTAAGTAAATAATCCATTTTCCAACTAGTACCATGTTAAAAGACATTAAAACAGGATTTAGGCTTTTTCAATTTCTTGTGTTATGTCATAAAAACACACACAAACAAAAACAAACAAAAAGGAAAAGAACAAGAAACATTTTCTTATTCATTGGCATTGTCATGTTTTGTGGATGATGAGGACCCAAGGACAAACATGACATCAGTAAGCACATGGTGGTGAGATGATTTAATATTAAATAAACTAATGATGACCGGTTTTGCATATTTGGTAATAGTAATATTTTTCATTTTTACTGAAAGTGGAAATATCCAAGTTTCAACCTGAAAAAATTACTAGAAATCAGAATTCTAAGTAGGAAAGGTGTCTCATTAATTCCTACCTCAAAAACCAATATGGACACCTTATAACACTTGTTGATATTTAAAGTAAAACAAAAAAAGTATGTATATGCTGTTTGGTTTTCTCTAAACATGGTTTAGTGTATTATCGTTTAACAAGAGTTTTTGGCTGCATTGAAAGCCACAAAAGCAACCTTTCCTCTGACTGTAATTATAAAGAGCACCATCTCCAAACCTAAATAAAATTGCAAGAAACAAATCCAACCCAAAGAATGGAAATCATCAAAATTTTACAGTTCATCTGGTTCACTAACACAGATTTGATGTGGAAGATAAAACTTGTTTAATGTAATATGCCTAGTGTGCGTGCAAATCATTGAGATATTGATGTAGTGTATATAATCTTTAAAAAACAGATATACAAAGCAACATCATTTACCAATATATGGGATTTTGTCAAATTCAATATCCTACATGTGCACACTTTAGCCTGCAGCACTACCTTTTCTGCATCTTATATATAGTTCCAGATTTTGGATCAGCTACACAGATGCTTACTCTGGATTTGCACAGTTTAAACATGAGCAGACAATACAGTTAATACAGAGCACATTATGTCTTCAAGCACTTTGAGCAGCTCTAATCTCTAATTCATGTATTCAAGGTTAGAGCCCATTGAACTGAATGGGAACAGGGATGAAGGGGGCAAGAAAGCAGTGGTCTATGAGGGCTGGAGGGAGTTAGGAGAAGGAAGGTGTGAAGTAGTGATTCCTTCTCATCTTTCAATGAGACTTTCACTGGATCATAGGAAGAAGGACAGGCGGGGTTGGAGGGGGAAGGTGCTTGGCAGTGGAATCCCTATCTTTAACTAGAGACAAGACACTCGAACTGGGGCTGAAAACCTGCCCTAGACTTTCTGCTTAATAGACCCCCTGGAAGTCTACAAAGGGGGTTTTCCTGATGTCTACTGTACCTGTCTCACAATGTCACACCTGAGACAGGTGTGATATTGACAGTACATGTTGCTTCTTTAATGCTCCTCTTTTCTTTGACTGACATGCTTTCTGTCATTAGTCTTAACATCCTTTGAACCTTTTCACATTTTCTCACTTTATTACCACAAAAAATCAAGGTATTTTATTAGGATTTTTGTCCTGTTGACACAAATAAATCCCTGTCCTTCAGGTAACACTCAAACCAGTCAAGTGCTGTTTCAAAAAGACGACCCCCTTTGTGGTTCTTCCACAGGCTGTATTAATGTGGAAGTCATTGAACACCTTGACAAGGGCAGTCTCGGTACTATGGTGAGCATGGAAACCTGACAGGAGGACGCCAAAGCAGCTGTTCATTGTTAAAAGGTTTTTTAAGTGTTGAAACACGCTTTTTTTCCGTAACCTTACTGATAAATTGGAGATGTGAGATAGGTTAGTAATTTTGCAACAGGAACTTGTCCAAATTGTTTTTCTACAACAGTAGTTTGATAATTGCTATTTGTAAGGCCTGGGGGAAAACACCTGAGAAAATAGATGAGTTTATAATTTGAATCAAATCAGATGCTATTTTTGGCAAAATATTCTTAAAGAAAGTTGTGGGTAAAATATCGACACAGCAGGAGGAAGAGCTTAGTTGATGTATAATTTCTTTTGCAGTTAATTTGTTAGAATTGTGACATTTTGTCCCTTATTGTTTTGATTGGGCACAACATTGGTGCTGGACTTGATATTGATGTTCAGACTACCTTTTTCATTTTCAAGATATTCTCAGTAAAGAAGTTAGCAAATTCATTGCAGGCCTTGTTAGAGTGGATGCTACAGACATGGGGTGGGGGGGTGTTAATCTGTCAACCATAGCAAACAAGGCGTGAGCATTGTTTTTGTGGATGATTTCAGAAAAAAAGTTTACCTTGCATTTTTTATTTGTAAAATATATTTTTTGTTATATATGTCACAGTGTTCCTGGGGCCCAGTCTTTTGCCACCTCCGTTCGACTTTTTAATTCCCTTTTTCACTTCTTCCTAGTGGAGAATTTCTCCAAGAAGATTTCTTCTTACCAAAGACAACCTTAACCTTAAAGGAATAATGTCTGAAATTTTAGAATGGCAGTTGTCCACATGCTCTTTTACTGAGTTACAAGACAAAGTGAAAATGGAAGAGTAAACTTGGTTTATAGTTTCAATTGCAATTGCAATTTGTCCCTAAAGAAGTGCCCGCTTATAAACAATTTTTGGCTAATTGAGTCAATGGAAATTATGCTTTCAAAGATAACAGAAAAGGGGTCAGATAGGGTGACATCAGACAAAGAAATGTTTAGACCCTTGCTAATGATTAAGTTCAAAATGTCTCCCCATTTATGCGTTGGCTGTTTAACATGTTGAGTCAAACCAACATTTTTAAGTGTGTTATATAGTTATTTTGCCCCTTTGTCTTGAGGGTTGTCAACATGGATTTTGAAGTCTCCCACAATAATTAAGCTCAGTAATGAAGGCACTGATTAAAAATGATTTTCCTGGCAAAGACTTAATGTTTAATAAAGCCAGTTTAAGTGACTTAAGTGGCAGGTTTTGCTTGACTAGAAATAGTTTTGTCCGCTGTTTCTTATCTTATTAGCTTTCATTTTTCTGTGAACTACAGGTACAGCATTCTCCCATAGGGGGCCCAAGCTTTTCCTGGAAATAATCACTGCTTACCACCTGAACCCTATCATCACACATAGTAATATATTGGAAACATTTGTTTCTGTTAAGTTATATTCTTTTTTGTTCAGACAATTTGAAGAGACTCTTTCTAGTGTTCAGGTCTGGTGAGTTTACTTTTACTTTAATTCCTATCTAAATCAAAATAAAACCTGTAATGTACAAAACCATACACACAGCCATTTTCACCTCTTCAAATGCTACTCATAGACACAGGAATATTGTTGTACTTGCCAAAAGCAACTGTTTCCCCCACAGAGCAAAACAAAGGATGATGTTGACTGCACAGCTTTTGGTGTTGATTCCCGCATTTCACCTGTTATGCAAAAGCTGTTGTGAATTTTTCATTGTCCAATTTTACAATTTTAAATCCACTGGCAGTTAAAGCTGTACATGAAAGGAGTTTCAGACAGAAATACACCAACAGCCAAAGAGGAACATGAATTATGCACAACCAAATAAAAATCACTGTAGTGCAGGCCTTTGAAGTTCAGATTTGCGACACATTGTTTTCTTTGTGACCAAGCTCAGCTGAAAATGAAAGAAAAATACGGTGGCTGTTTGTGCCTATAAAGGGTTAACCTGTTTCAAAGAGATGAGGAAATGAGATCACATGACCACAGTGAAACAGAAACTAAAAAGAGGACAGACACGAGTTTAAACTAATCCTGGAAGTCTGGAACTTTTACTGAAGCTTTCATATAGCAGGTAACATTTTGGTTTCAAAAGTTTAAAGTCTTGTTTTTACTTATTTGTCGATTTTTGTCATATGTACATAGATTTTTTTTGTTCTAACTTTCATTTTCACTTTTTTATAGATTTTCTTGAAATGGCTTCTGCCACGAGTCTAATGACTGATGATAATTTTTCTTGCTCCATCTGTCTGGATGTGTTCACTAAACCTGTATCAATTCCTTGTGGGCACACCTTTTGTCATGATTGTATCACAAAACACTGGGAAACAGTTAAGCATGTATTTGAATGTCCGCTGTGCAAAGAGACATACTACCAAAAGCCAACGCTCCGGGTCAACATTTTTATTGCTGACATCTCAGAAAGGTTCAAAGACATTGTGAAAAGGAAGGCATCTTCACCCCTTCAAGAAGCAGGGGTTGGAAACGTGTTGTGTAATTTGTGTGCAGAGCCAAAGTCCACTGCTGTAAAGTCTTGCTTAGTATGCTTTATGACATTCTGTGAAAAACATCTCCAGCCTCATCTATTATTACCTAATTTACAGAGACACAAGCTCATCCAGCCAGTTAAGGACCTGCTGAGCAGGATATGCAAGACTCATGGTGAACCTCTGGAGTTCTTTTGCAGGGTGGATCAAATGTTTCTTTGTTTGTCCTGCAAAAACAAAGATCATAAAACACACGAGGCAGTGACTTTTCAAGAGGAGGCAAAAATAAGAAAAACCCAGCTGGAGAAAGAAAAGGAAAGCACTGATAAAATGATCGAGGCACGTCAGCAAAAAATTTTTCAAATTCAGTGCTCGTTGGAAGGGAGCAGGAATAGTGCAGATGAAGCCCTATCATGCAAAAACCATATGATAGCTGTTGTTACGGATTACATTTGCAGAAGCCAAATTGAGCTGACTAACGTAATCAATACAAAGCTGCAAGGGATTGAAAAAGAGGGGAAGGATTTCATTATGGAACTGGATGCAGAAATTATGAAAATAAAAATGAAAAAAGAGCAACTTAATAAAGCCTCGATCGCAGATGATGACTTCACATTTCTCGAGAGTGCCCTTTCTCGTACAGTATCTTCACCCAAAGTGAAGGACTGGTCTCATCTGAAACTTAACACTGACCAGTTTGCAATTCAAGGGGCCATAGCAGAGCTGCAGATGTCAGTCACAAGCAAAATAAATTCACTGTGTGATCCTACCTTTAGAGAGAAGCAGCAGTATGCTGTAGATGTGACACTTGATCCTAACACCGCACACCCTTTATTGAATGTTTCTGCAGATGGGAAGCAAGTTGCCACTGAAAACCAAAAGAGAAATATCGAGAACAAACCAGAAAGGTTTGATCAGGTCCTCAATGTTCTGGCAAAAGAAGGCTTCTCCTCTGGCAAATCTTACTATGAGGTACAGGTGAAAGGCAAAACTCAGTGGGACTTAGGAGTAGTGAGTGGGTCCATCAACAGGAAGGGGGATATCAGACTAAGCCCAAAGAATGGATACTGGACCATCTGGCTTAGAAAAGGAAACGTGCTCACAGCTAATGCTGACCCTGCTGTAAACCTGCCGATGAGCCAGATGCCTGAAAAGGTTGGAGTTTTTGTTGATTATGAGCAAGGTCAGGTTTCCTTTTATGACGTGAATGCGAGGGCAATCATCTACTCTTTCACCGGATACAACTTCAGCGAGAAGCTCTTTCCATTCTTCAGTCCCTGCATCAATGACGGAGGTAAAAATTCAGCTCCCTTGATCATCACACCTGTCACAAACAACTGCTGAGAGATTGTTTTAATTTTTGGAAAAATTTTCTGACAGATTACAATTGTGCAACCCAGTTTTTCATTACACGAATCCATCAGTGGCAGTCTTGTATACTATAATTTGATGCAGTGTTTATTTGTTATGTAAATGAACTCTAAAGGGTTAGTAGCAATAACAATGCCTCTAAAAGTGGATCTGTGAAACCATGTGAGGAAATAAAAGTCGTATGCAGTAAAGTTGTTGTTTTGCTATCAAAATGTTCAGTGTTACTGTTTACACGTTAAACTCCAATGTTCTGTAAAACAGACCTCCTGTGGATCTCCTGACCACAAGCTGTTTAACACCTGTTAAAAAAATAAAACTTGTCCAGAGCAAAATGGCACATTTTTTTAAATAGCTTGAATATTTTCAGTAGATTATCACTATGTTGTCTGCAAAATAAATTGGTCTTGCAAAGTCTAACAATCATTTGTTAGCAAAACACAAAGAAGTATATTAATAAATTTTTTAAAAGAACTGTTTCGTGTATCTTGTGGAATCTATAGTCACAAAAAAAATCAATAAAAGAAATAAATGTGTAAAACTTAAAATTTCACATAACTTAGGTGAATGTATGCAGCAAAATTTTAAAAGTTTAATACATTTATAGGATTCTTACCTAAACTGTAAAGATCAGAGAGACAACTTATTTGGATCAATGTAAAAATAGAACTCAAACTGAGAATAATTTGTATTCAAAGGAAGTTGACATTTGCTTATAATTTATTTTATTATTACTGATTTATTCTTGGAATGATATTTAGAATAATGTCTTACAGCAAATCCAATACTGTTTCTAAGACAGCTTATTCTTCACAACATGACTTTATGCATCACTGGACTCTAGAGTCAACTTAGAACCTCACAATATTATTTTTGGTTGAATATAGCAGCGCCTCCTAGTGTGGTTCATAGAAAGAAGCACATTACAAAGAAGAGTAGAGACTGGTTTCTGAACAAAATGAAAAAAAAAAAAAGTCTTGTATACTGATATCATCAGCAGACACTGGCCACAGAATAATGTGTAAATTACTATTGGCACAATGAAAGGTTCCTCACTGCAGATGCTGGAGTGGATTGGATGTCCAGCTTCCCTCCCAACTGTTGTGGTAGGTTTGTGATTCTCCTCTCTATGGCTGCACCAGCAGTCCTTGCTTGCAGTTTCTGAGCACAGATTGAAATGACAAACGGTAAGATAAACACAAATTGGCATGTTTTGCTCAGCTATTGATAGAAATTTTTCTAAACACAATTGTTTGACCATAAAAAATATTTGTCTCTAACATCATATATAAGCTCTATGGTCCAAGCAAAGTCCACCTCAGCAATACAGGAATAGTTTGGGCAAATGGCCCAGATCTGGCAGGTCAAGTACTCAGAAGAATCTGACCTTGGGCTTACAGCCAGATGGAAAAATAACTGAAGCCCCAGCAGTTCAAAAGGCCTGGCTGGTAAGTGATTGAAGCACTGGAGTCTTCAGGAACTCTGCAATCAAGCAGGATGGCTGGTGACCAGAAGACTACAGCAGGTGAGCTGGGGAATGTTAGGCCCCAGGCCTTTACAGCTTCTATCCTCTTGTGGTGGTTTGTCTATTCTTTTGTATTGCCTTTACATGTGGGAAGGGTCCTCCTGCTGCTACATCTCCAGTTGTTGTTGAGCTACCTCCCTCTACTGGTGGACCTCCAGAAGGGCCTTCAAAGTTTACCTTTCCAAAGATGATTGGCTGGAGGATGATTGGACTGCAACACCCACCTAGCTGTAGCCAATGATGAATGAGAGGTAAATTTAAAAGCTGGCCCTACCCTTCAATCAGGGCTGCTGTGATTAGCCCCTTTTCCACCAGGAGCCCTAGGATTTAAAGGCCCCAGATTTGTTTTACCCGGGTAATAAGAATCCCTGGGAATTGTGTATGTTCTTTTTCCATTTTCCATGGCCACGGACCATTTATTTAAATCAGCCTAATGACCTATGGGGAAGTTGTGAAGAAAACTGCACTACGCCTTCAGTCCAGCAGATGGCATTACTCCTTCACTCCGTTTTAAAACTGTTAGTTAATAAATGTTTTTTTTTTTTTGTTTCAACTGATAAATAATAGACAAGCAGCTTTCGAGCTATGCAGTTGGTTAATTCCTTTCATTATTCATTAAGTTGCACTGGATCCATAAGCAGGAAAAGTTTAAAGTTTTACATAAAATTTTTACCAACCTGCATCAGGCCAGAGTTGTTGCTTTACAACCGCATGATTTATTTACAATAACTACTAAACACTGATTAACACAATTATTTATCTTTTATTATCATCAGGTAAACCCATAACAGGTAACTACAGAAAATGTTTTTAGTAAAACAAGTATTTATTATAATAATCGTACTCGTACTCGTCGTCTTCCGCTTTATCCGTGACCGGGTCGCGGGGGCAGCAGACTCAGCAGAGACAACCAGACGTCCCTCTCCCTAGACACCTTCTCCAGCTCCTCCGGGGGGGGCCCAAGGCGTTCCCAGGCCAGCCGAGAGACATAGTCCCTCCAGCATGTCCTGGGCCGTCCCCTGGGCCTCCTACCGGTGGGAAGTGCCTGGAACACCTCCCAAGGAAGGCGTCCAGGAGGCATCCGGTATAGATGCCCGAGCCACCTCAACTGGCTCCTCTCGATGTGGAGGACCAGCGGCTCTACTCCGAGCGATGGCCGAGCTCCTCACCCTATCTCTACCTTCCCAAGCTCCCACCCTATGGAGGAAGCTCATTTCAGCCGCTTGTATCCGGGATCTCGTTCTTTCGGTCATGACCCAAAGTTCATGACCATAGGTGAGGGTAGGAACGTAGACCGACCGGTAAATCGAGAGCTTCGTTTTTCGGCTCAGCTCTCTCTTCACCACAACGGACCGGCACAGTGCCCCCATTACTGCGGCAGCCGCACTGATCCGTCTGTCAATCTCCTGCTCCATTCTTCCCTCACTCGTGAACAAGACCCCGAGATACTTAAACTCCTCCACTTGAGGCAGGAACTCCCCTACAACCTGAAGAGGACATTATTATAATAATAAAAACTGATAATCAGTCCAGATGTACAGTGAATTGATACCTTGACTGTCTAATCATAAGCAAATTTTTATATAAAGTAGAAGATGTCTAGACAGTGGAGAAGAGGATGGCAGGACACAAGGGTGAAGAAGATCACAAAGCTTCTGCAAAACTGCATCCAAACCTGGAACTGTTGTCACTCATCCTGCAGAGTTGTCGCCATAAAACAATGAAAAATTTAAAAAAAATGAAGAGTTCATACTCCACTAAGTTAGGTTTAAAAGTAATGTGTATGTTTTATTTTGTGCCGGGCAGATTTCAGGCAGCAGTCTGTGGGGAAGTCCCAGTACAACCATCCGGTTAGCTTAGCTTAGCTTATCAGCCAGACCAGCCTGTGTCAGAGCTCCGCCGCTCCAACAACTGAAAGAACTTTTCCAAGTAGGCTCGTTCCTAATGAAAGTTTTGAGGTCTACTTCCTTGCATAAAAACATCTTAAAACTACTTTTTATGACAAAATAATGGTTTAAAAATGAATAATTTGTGTACTATTGTCCGCCATTACTGCTTCTGCTGGTACCAAGCCTCGCTGCACACAACCCCACCCCTTTAACAATCCCAGGGAATTGTCGAAAGACCTATTCCAGACCAGGACCATTTACCAGTGAAAGTAAAGCACCAGGAAAGTGAAATTACCTGGGTAAATTTGTATCGAAACGCGGGCATTTCAAAACCCTGGGGCTTTCATCAGCCAATTGAAAAGAGGCTATTGTTTGCTTGTCTGCTTGACTTGGATTTGCTTCACTTCAGTGACTTTGTGACTTTTCATATTATGACATTTGTAGCCAGTAGACTATTTGTGAACAAATTTCATTCTTGGTGTTTGAGCCACTGGTTTTAGTTTCAGACTTATGAAATGGACTGGATAACCCTCTAAACAGGTGGGACCTCTACAGGACTCAAAGACTGCTGCTAAAACTCTGAGAAACAAGCAAATAGACAAAATACATTTCAGACAAAATACATTTCAGACAAAGGTAGAGAACAGAAATTTGAAATAAATAATAAAAACTTGAGATAGTTTCAAAATTAAATCCAATTGCTCTTCCTCTGCAGTTTTCAAACATTTTAGAACAGCTTTTTATCCATCGGCGTAATCGTTATACAAACACAATTTAATTAAAGATTGTCAGTTTGGTTTTAGAACAAATAGATCAACAACAATGGAATTAATTGAACTTATAGGAGGTATTACCACCGTAGTTGAAAATAAGCAGTATACAGTAAAGGTCTTGGCAGATTTAAAAAAGAATTTTTATACCATCGATCACAAAAGTTTTGAAAAAGATGAAATAACTTGAATTAGTAGTGTAGCACACATTTGGCTCAGAAATTGTCTTTACGGAAGATTCCATTATGTGGAGCTAAAAAATGAGAATTCAGATTTGTTAAGAATCCCATGTGGGGTCCCACATGGCTCATACTGGGAAAAACACATATTGACTTTGTACAATAATGGTATCTAAAAAGTATCAAAGGTTGTTTTATTCGCTGATGATAATAATCAGTATTGTTTAAGAAATTATTGGGTCAGTGTATAGACACAGTAGAAACTAAATGAAATATAAAAACAGTTTGATGTAAATAATCAATTGATTTATGGTAAAATAAGTAATATTTAATACTTGATATTTGATCAATATAATATTTGATACTAATAAAACAATAAAAAACATAGAAATAGAGTTTCTGAACATACAGTTTTAGGGGGCATTTATCATCATAAATGATGCTGAAAATCACATGGAAATGTTATTACCACAAACATGTCAAAATGTATTGCAATATTACATAAAGTCAAAAACTTTACAAACATAAGCTCATTACGCACATTGTATCAAATGCTCATAGTTACATACTTTTCCTATTTTCTTGAAGTTTGGGGAAATACCTATAAAACAATTACAAATCCTGTTTCTATATCGCAAAAAAGGGCAAAAAGAATCTTTCACAAAATTGTTACCAGTAACAACATATTTCTTAGGCTAAATAGTCTAAAATTATCAGGATTAGTGTACCTTCATTTTGCTCATACATTGTTTTAGGTTACAAATCAATCTACTTCCAAACTGTGTTCATACATTTGTCCAAATCAAAGAACATAAGTATGAACTTTGATGAAGTTGTATCATTGTAAAACCAAAAATTAGAACAAAAATATAATGTATGTATATCAGTTGCAGGAGTTTAAGAGTTTAATGTCTTTAACGATGAGCTGAAATCATGTAAAACTCTGCAGAGACTTAAATTTCTACTGAAAAAAAATTCTTTAGTGCTACAAAAGTGAGATGTAAATTGCTAATGTTGATTTACAACTCTACAAATTGCAAACTTATACAAGTATGATTTGGTCTATAAATACTGTATAGAATCAGTTTATAGGATAGGATCTGTTTTTGATCAATAAGATACTGGATAACGGAAAGGTAAAAGAAGCACTGCTTCAGCCTACACCTTTTAGATTACTTTAGTCGTCTTTTGTGTACTTTTGTGCCTGATATATGAACGGTCCCTTTTGTTTTCTTTATTTTTTTACTCTAAATGACCAAAATAAATTATTGAAATGAAATGAAATTGTCCAGGTTTCTTCATGTACCAGTTCTGGTGATCAAATGTTTTACCTGAGCCCATGACACTCTATGTGGCATCTAAAAGGGACTTTCCAAACATCTAAATCAACACAGATTATCCCTCTATTGACAGTTATTAAGCATAGTACAAAGAATGTCTAAATTTAGGTATGAGAAATTATATCAAATAGCTTATCCAGCCAACATATTTCACACTGTGCTTCTGTAACAGATTTTACTGTTTTAATTAAACAATAACTCTTGTTTTTTCTTTATAACGCAGGGCTTCATAAACAAGTTTACCCATCTTTCAGTCTTACTGTGAAAAGCTTATTCATAGGTAACCACTGCTGCTGCATTGATCTGGGTCATTACATTTCCTTGATAAATGAGTTCGTGAGAAGCTTTCATCGTATGTGTAGATGTGTTTCTGTAGGTATGCATACCTTTTTTCCAACAGTATGTGCATCTAATAAGATGCCAAATGTAATGAGACAAATCTATTCATTAGGACCCCTTAACAAGAAAAGATTCCACGTGGCTGTTAATGATTCAGGGCTCCATCAGAGAGCCTCGCCGAGACAAAGGGCCTGACTGAGGCTGAAGATGACCGGAGGCCCGACAGAATCCAACCTTCTTGGCCAATAAATCCTCCAGCTCCAGCTGTTCTCCTCCTGGGAATGACTTCAAATTAGCAAGGACCAACAACTCAGAGAGACTGCAGTCATAGCCAGGGAAAACTAATCATCTCTATTCATTGATCTGCCATTACTGGGCCATAGTCATTAGTCTGATGAAACAATGCTCTGGTGAATTCACTTGTTACCAGGGCTAATTTTAACCTCCCGGCTGAAGCTGTGTTAAACAAGTGCCTCACATACATGCACTAAATACAGTGGAGGAACTTGTAACTAATGTAAAAGCATAGAGCTGAAGTATTTCTCCAAGGAACTGGAGCTGAGTAATGTTTGATCCCTGTAGCTCTAATATTATTTATTAAAGAAGTTCTTTAACAGCAATTGCTGACAAAACTACTGTGTATTTAACAGGCAAGTCAAAAAGTGAAGACAAAAAAGGACTGACATTGAAACATAAATAGAAATAAAGTCTAACAAACCTAACTATTTAATACTGAAAGGTAGCATATTCGCCTCTTTGCTTTTATGCCAAAATTTAGGATCTGATATCTGGCATATGGAATCATACTAGGGAAAAATTAAAACTATGCATCTCCTCATAGAAAACTATTTCAGCATAAAGCTTATTCAGTTAGATTAACCAAATAACCTAACATTCATGTTTGTGGACTGTGGGAGGAGGCTGGAGAGAGAATTCACGCATGCAAGGTGAGAACAAGCAAGCTCCATACAGAAAGAGCCCTGGGTGGGATTCAAAACCTTCTTGCTGAAAGGCAACAATGCTTACCACTATGCCATTGTGCCATTCAATCTGATCAATATGATAAAAATATGAATAACACTAAAAGTGTAGGCTACTTTTTCAATTTATATCACGACTAATGCAACAAATAATTATTAAAGATATTGATGCAACAATCGTCCTGCTCCAAATAGAGGAAAAAATATGACAAATAATTTGACAAAAAATAATAAAAAGCAAACCATACCAATGTGTTAATAATTAAAACATGAATAAAACTGACCATTTAAAATGATGCATTACATATTATGTAAGTGGTTTTTGGGGTCATAAATTCAGGGAAAAATTTTTTTACACCTTTTATCAAATTCTAAAGTGTTTTATAAAACATATTAAAAAAAATCATCACTAAATTAGTCAATGACTGAGTTAAAAAAAACAGAATACCAAGGCAGAAACTTTAACCTTTAACTTTAACAAGAACATAAAAAAATAAGGGAACCTAAAACCCAGTTTGATTTATTTATGATCAATACATCGATTAACAGAATGAAATACATTCATATACACAAGCTTATCTTAAAAGGTAGAAGGAGGTGTCAACATGCCAATGATGCACTTGTAGCATAATTGGCAGATTGACTGTCTAATCAAAGTGTCTTTAACTTTACAAACTGGTGGAGTGAAAAACAATGGCTGAGTGACTTTGCTTTCTATCTCTGAGATGGAAGAGACAAAACTGTGTGGCTTTTCCAGTGACAGATAAGATTTGGGCTCCATAAAGGCTTTGATCTTAAGGCTTTCTGACAGGCTTTAATCTGAGCAGACCACTCACACACACACACACATGGAGGCCCCTTTTCCCCCTCTTAAGCCATAATACACAAAACAGACTTATTTCCAGCTGTCTGCCGGTGGTTTGGAAAAAATTCTCCAAAAGAGTATAGATGGTGCTAGAGAACTCCTGAGGACAATAAATTACAAGCAACATTTTGAAATAAGGGGGTTACTGTTTACTAGTCAGTTACTACTGACTAGTAACTTTGTTTCTTTAAATGGACATATGTGTTGTGAACTGTATGCAATTCTAGAATTACCACCGTCATTTAGTAAATGACACTACTGCTCCTTTTTTGCAGTTATTTTTCAAGTATTTTGCTTCCACAGATTGTGTCTGATTCAACAAGCTTGCATATTTAGAGAGAACCTCTGAGACGTGAGAGGAAGACAACACTTAATGGCCTTTAAACTACAAAGAGAAAAGGCTAAAAACTGAAAAGAATATGATGTTATCCATCTCGTAGTATCTTTTTGTCTTATCAGTGTGACAAAATGAAAGCTGTACCTGAATCAGATGATTACAAGCTGCTTCCTGTAATCTGGAAAACAAAGACTAAAGAGTCACACACTAAACGATATGTTGCATGTTTTATTCTCTGTAATTTGAAGAAAGAGCACTCTGCAGCAGGCTTACCAGAAGATGTAGCGAAGAGATAGAGAAACTCCAATAAAACAAAAACAGCAAAGTGTACAGGGAACATATGTGTTTTTAAAATACCATAGTAAATTCTAACTTATAAAGAGCTAGAGGATGGTGTATTTTTTAATGAACTGAAGTGTGCTGTGGAAAGTCATTATTTTTAATGCAGAAATAAAGAAAATCTCCATTTTGTAAGTGATTTTAAAAACTTCGGTTTCTGGCACCAGAAAACTCTGTTTGTATTTTATGGAGGAGAGGCTAAAATGCTGAAAACATAAACCCTGTTCATACTTATGTTCTTTTCCCACACTTTTTAATGGTATTTTATATGTTTGCACAAAATAACTCACAATCCAGTTTCAGAAGTCTACAGAAAATTACTTTGACTTCATTATGTGGTTTCCTCTAATTTGCAGAGAGACGTTTCATCAGGTTATTATTCCAATCTTAAATGTCATGTTTTCATTAACTGCAAGCATAATAATTAACAGAAATTAAGGCTTGAAACCATCAGTCTGTGTGTGATAAACCTATATAATGCAATCTATTTCACTTAGGGAATTGAGTTACTGGAACAAATACACTTTAGTCTAACTTATCAAATATGACTATACTATCCTGTAGCTTCTGGGTGCATCCCTTCTCCAACAAACCTGAATCAAATGGTTGAATTCCCTCATCATTATGTCATTCAGCTCTGCCTGGTAACAAGCCATCCATTTGATTCAGGTGTGCTGAAGAACGGATGCATCTAAAGGTTGCAGGATAGTAGGTCTCGGTAACTGGACTGGGGCACTGTTGCGTTATATGGACTAGCGTGGTCCATTCCAACTCATATTCAGTCAGATGCATTTACCAGAGGTGAATTCCAATCAAGTTTCATAAACATCTCAAGGATTATCTTTTTTTTTTTAACGATTTGTTTTTGAGGCACTAGCAGCCTTTATTTAGTTGTTTCTTGAATATAGGCAGACAGGAAATGGAGTAAAGAGAACATGCAGAAGACATGCAGCCCACGTCCTGAACCAGGGGACAGCTGCGTTGAGGCCCATAGCCTCTCTATACATGGGTCACATGCTCTACCGCTGCCCCAGCGCCGCACCCATCTCAAGGATTATCAGTGGAAATCTGATGCAGCTGAGCTCAATTTTGAGTATCATAGGAAAATGTTTGAATGCTTATGTTTGAATGTTTATTATAAAATTACAAAAATGCATGAATTTCTCCTTTTGATGTGCTTTTTTGGATAATTGTTTTTATACTCAAATTGTTTTTAAAATAAGTCTGTAACATAATGTCAAAAGGTTCTGACACAGTTCTCCTTGAGAAACCATAAACCATACATACCAGACCAAATACATACAAACCAATACCTAGCAAACATATCAACAGTTAGTAAGAAATAAAATAAAAATAAAGAGAAAACATAAAATAAAAAAGAACTTCACGATCTTCTTAATACTTTTACAAGTTGTTCAGAAATAGAGATAACATTATGATCTCTAGCTGTTAATTGGACTTAAACATTAATGAACAGGCAAGTAATATCGATTTATTTACAGTTTTTAACTAATTTTTAAAGATTTTTTAAAACTTAGTGAAAAACTTATTTCCTTTGACAATTTATTCTTCTGTACAGCTGGGTTGTATAATTAGAATTAAAATGATAAAATCAAAACACAGGTATAACCTGAAGCTTTGATAGGTTTAGACCATCAAATGCAGATTTTAGTATGGAAGAAAATAATCTGTTTTAACAAATATTCAGAGTAATGTTGCTAAGGGTTAGTTTTTCTCGCATCTGCTTCCTGTTTATATCAGCTACCTTATTATATCTAATCCCAGGTATGGAGCAACCAGTTCCTTAATATCGTTTTTGGATCTTTTTGGTTTTGGTCGTATCCCATAGTGAGCTTGTGATCTGTTTGCTTTACTGCTATATCACCATGTTTGTTTTATTTTATTTCACTTCCCTGTTTTAAAAATCTTTTCCCTTTTCACTTCCGTTTGGGTCTTTAAAACCACATCTTTCAAAAAAATTGTTACTAAAGATACCTTTACATATTTTAATTGCAGTTTTCAATTAAAAAGCACATAAAAATTAAAGCAGAAAGGAATGTGTTGAATTTGGGAGTGTATACCTGTTTCAAATCCCTTTAGACCAATTTCATATTTGTTTTCGTTTTTTTGTTAAATAAAAATCTGAATGCCTTTTAATTTTTAAAAAAAACCAAACACCCCGTTTCTTGCTAATTTTCTAAAGAAAGTTCCCTTTCTTTAGAAAAGAAGTACCGTTTTAATTTTCCCTAATAAAATCTCTCAAAAGTTATCGAATTTTTCCCTTATTTGTTGACAGGATTGTGTTCCCCTACCCTCGCACACAAAATGTAGTTTCTGCATAAAGCAAGTTTTGCCCTTTCAGCATTTAAAAAAACCAAAACAATGAAAACCCGAAAAAAAAATGAAAAAAGAGATGGGGGCCCAAATTTGAAATGGAAAAATTTTAAAATTTAGGAAACCCCGGTTTTTGGGCCCCAAAATATAATAAAATGCTCTTGGATGCATTGAGCATGAAAAATTCACTTTTTTTCCTTCAAAACCAAACTAACACTTTCCTCAGCATATTACGGGAAAAACCTTTTCTTTCTTTTTTTTAAAATTTTCGGGAGGGGCTGTGTGCCCGGTTTTTGGTTTTTTTTTTTTCAGTGGGCTCCCCAGATACAAAAACTAAATTTTTTTTTTTGAAGGAATGCCCCCTTTCTATAAGCAGGGTTTTTAAAATAGATTCCCCGTTTTAAAAAGACTTACTGCTTTAGGTCAGGGTCACAGAGCTGAATAACAGAATTAGGAGGGCCCACTTTTTCAGGAAAAAAATTTGTCCACAGAAAAGGTTTTCTACTAGCTCTTAGGGTTTTTAGGGGTAAACAAGGCTTTTTCAAAAAACACCCTTGGGGTACAAAAAATAGACCATCTTTTAAAACACAATGATAAAAATGACCGGCTTTAAGCAAGGTTAGTGAAAGTATAAACTATGTGTTTGTATTTGACCTTTTCTGGATCTTTTAACTGAATGCTTGTTTTAAAAAGGCAGTGCAAGTAAAGATGACAGAAAAAAAGTAGCGGCCGGGAACGTTCCCCCCTTTGGGGGGTACGAAACCCAAAGTCAAAATTTAGGTTTGGGAAAAACCAGCCCGGGAGGGCCCGCAGTTTTTTAAACCCAAAAAAAACCAAAACTGGGGGGGGGAAAATATGGAAAAAGCAAAGGGGTTTAAAACCCTTTACCAACCCGTGAGAAGCAGTTTTTTTCCCCGCAGTTTTTGGGGAGTACTTTCTAGTAGACAAAAAAAAGTAGAGTCAGTTCTTTGGTGTGGAACACTTTAGTTTTTTTGGGGCCAAAAAACCTGGATCGAAATGCAAGATGTTTTCAAAAATGTTTTTGGATCTGCACCCCTTCACCCCAAACAAACAGACCCGGTGGGAACTAAACCCAAAAATTTAAAAAGAGCAAAACTATCAGCTTCTTGACCAGTATTTCTCTATGCAAAACCAGCTCTTTCTCAGGTTTTTTTTTGAAAATGTTGATTTCTTTTTCCCGTTTTTGGGGCATCTCATCCCCTTTTACTTGGGGGAAAAGACACCCCGGAAATTCAAACTTTTAAAATTTTTTTCCCAAACCCCAAAAAAAAAAAAAAAAGCCCTTTGGAAATTTCCTGTTTGTGTTTTTAAAAAAATCCAAACAAAGCCAAAGAACCCATTTTCAGTTTTTTGTTATCTTTTGACACAACAATGGTTCATTGGTAGAATTATGTACCTAAATAATCAATAAATAGATAGACATGCATTGTTTTTAAAAGTCCCAATCAAGGCCAAAAATAGAATGATTAGATTGATTTTTTCCCTTACCCAAAACCCCCCCTAAATATGCATTTAAAAAATAAACCCGTATCCTGTCCTGATCTGCAAAACTGGTGAATTATTTTCTACAAATCCAAGTATGATTGCCAAGCAGATAGGCTGGGTCCAGTCAAACCAGCTAGCTCCACCATTCTACCACCATCATTCAAGCCTATTCAAACACAATCATTCCAACACCAATGAAAGAGTATGAAAAACTCTTTTTTTCCAAGTCAAAGCAGTAAACATGATCCAAGTTATGTTGACAACTGCAACAATAGTGTGCTGTAGCAGTTTAATAAGCAAACACCTGATTCATGCACAAAAAGGAACCCAAAAGAAGTTTTTTCAAATATATGTATGGGACTTGTGGAGTATTTTAAAAATTTTTTGCATTGGGGTTTTTAAAAAACAAATTAGCTTCCCGGGTCTGCCCAATTAAAATTTAAAACAAAAAAAGTTCTGCTGGAAAATGTTGGTCCCACAAGTTTAGGAGGGGGAAACATATTTTGTTTGTTTCAAAATTTAGGAAATTTTAAGGGAAATTTTACTAAAAAAACCCCCTTTACTGATGAGGGATTAAAGTTTTTGAGGGTTTAAGTTTAAATTTCTGTTTATGCAATGCTTTTAAGTGTTCGGCACATTGAGCTTCTCTCTTTTTAACCCCTTGTGGGCCAGAGGCCTGTGAGGGTTGGGAAGTACATGAGTTTGCTTTCAAAACATCACCATTTGAGAAAATAAATAAATCTTAACACCACTGAGCCAAAATGGCCACCCGTTTCTCTTCTTTGGATTGACACCTATTGCTACTAATTGCATCGACCTAAGGTCTCTCCAGATCCAATCATATCCACCTTGTGTTGTCTAATGTGATACAAGCTCCACCTATTCTCACACAGAGTTCTGGGGTCTCATGTATGAAGCGTACTTACACATAAAAAAAACTTGCGGCGCAATGTTTTACGCACAACTTGGCATGTACTAAAATAAACGTTGTGTAAAAGCGGAAATCTATCCAAATTTTTTACCTCCTGTGAAAATGTGCGGCAGCCACATAAATTCTTTCAATCGACAATAACAAACTAGAGAGAACCAAAACTTACCTAAATACACTGAAATATGACTCCATTCAGTTTTACTTAATTCATGGAGCATCAAACCTGATGTTTTTCCATGAGTTTGAGCTTTTATGGTATAAACCTGAGCGATGAAACTGAACCACATTTGGCCTTGTACAATGACGTAACACATCTCAGAAAATGATGGAAACAAGCTCATTTGGATGTAAACTGTAAAACTTCCTATGTTTAAGTCAACTGTAGATGAAAATACGCATGGGTCTGTGCGCTGTGGAGCCTAAAATGTGAATCATCTAATGGGCACTTTTATTCTTACTGAAAAGGAAAATTGTGTTGGATCAGCAGATTAATTCTTAACAAGTCAGGTTTGATGATTCCTAAGGTGGACAAACTGGAGACAATCACACATGTCCATAAATAGCTGCGTAAAGTTGCGCATATTTTTTTTTTCTTTTTCAGAAATCATACTGATCTGCTGGCACATGATGATGCATGGCTTTTTAGCCGGTTAAGATTGCCCAGGGCAATTGTTTTGGAGCTCTGTACGGAGCTGGCCCCAGTGTTACAGAGGGAAACCCGGAGGAACCGTGCATCGCCGGTGCCAGTTTAAGTTGTCATTACGCTTCGGTCCTTTCAACCAGAGCTTTTCAGAGGGAGCTGACTGACAGGTCGGGTATTTAACGGTCATCCCTGAGCCGGGCCATACCAGCCATATGGGCGGCCTTGTCCATATGTTGCTTATGTATAAAAAATTCCGCTAAACTGTGGCTTTCATTTGCAGCGAGGAGCCGATTTCTGAATGTAATTGGAGCTATGGACTGCACCCAGAAGGGCCCCATCTGTACGTGAATATACTTTTGTGAATAAAAGGCATTGTCATTCAATATATGTGCAACTTATTTGTGATGCGAAAATGTGTCTCACAAATGCAGTGGCACGATGGCCTCATGATTCCTTTATACAAAAAAAATGATTATAATTAATCTTATAACAGTTGTGTTGTGAACAGACCTCTGTGCGCGATGCATGCTGCTACGTAATTTTCTATTTTTTTATGTGACATCCTGATTGGTTGTAAAGATTTAAAGTACTTCACATAGTGTGTGGTGAAAGTCTTCCTAATAGAAGTAAAGGAGGTATATTCATGTCATTATGATGATCAACATTAAGCTATAAATGAGCTTAGTGCAGCAGTTATACAGCGCCGTTTGGTTTACATACACACATTGTAGAACTAAATGGGTTCGAGCCAACAAACATTTTACTTCCAGCCAGCTTTGAGTCGCTGATGTCATTCAAGAAGGTGGTTTGCTGTAATTCACTTCAAACATCCTTCATACTGTGTAGACCCAGTCTCTATTAGCGTTTTTCTGCCAAAAGCAAGCGGTTCAGACCGTCACAGCACCTCTGCCATGGTTATCTGGACACATGGTGGGTGCTTCCTTGCGGCTACTACTTTGCATATGTATTTAGGGGCGGGGACAGCGCGGTCCAAGCGCCACATGCAGCTGCGCAGAATTCACTGCAAATTGGGATGTATGAAGGCTACGCGTGCAGTGACATGTTTACGCACAGTGCGCAGCAAGTTTCAGAATTTCTCCCTACCCCAAACTTTTAGTATGAAAGCTGCACACTCTTTCGTACATGAGGCCCCTGGCCTGTCAGCTCTGACACTAATCCTGATATCACAGGCATGTAGCCAGTGAAATTCCTGTCATGACAATGTACTGCATGTGGAGCCGAACCCAAAGCTGGCTTCAGAAAACACAAGCCTAAATAGTGTTTTTTCTGCACTTTTTTAGATGACTTGTCAGTCAGGTTCTTGTGTTTACCTTTGCGTGTGTGTGTGTGCATGGGGAATGGAGAGGTGCTTTCTTTACCTGTGGGAAGTGGCACACAACCTTATGACCCTTTTTAGTATTTTAGTTTGCCATAGGACTGTATATTGAAATATTTAGGAATTACAGCCTTTTGAAGTTCATACATAGAGGTGTTTGCAATAGTGGACATTTGGAGTCCAAATGGCCACTTTGAAAAACACATGGACATACCCATATAAAAACCTTTTCAGAATAGTCAATTTTTGTGCTATTTAATTTAAACTTGTTGTAGGTAGGACTTGTATCTAATGTCTCATTTGATTTCTGAGTCTATATCTAGGTCTATATTTCCTTAAACTGTGTAAAGTACAACCGTTAAATCATTTTTCTATTTGTAATGTTATTTGAATATTTTGTCTTTGTTTGATAGAAACTATTGCTTGGTGGTAACTGTCACATTGCTAAATACTTCTGGAAATAAATCTAATCAAACAGTAATTTTGTGAGATGATCTGACTATTTTATGAGTTGCTGCTTTTTTGTTTTATATAATTTGCTCTCCTTATGTGGTAAAACAAATTGCTGGTCAAAGTACAATGAAGTCTTAAAGACAAGTTAGCTATGAACTGAAAAAAAGTTACAGTTTTCTGTAAATATTACCCGCTCACATTTACAGAAGTGGACCTCACAAGGTCAACGCTGTTGTTGATTTCTCACCAGTGGTGGGAATAAAAGAAAGATAGATTATGCAAAGATTTTTCGAGCTGACCTTGTTTTAGCCTTCTGAATTTGATATTGCTTTTGATGTTTCTGTTGACAATACTCTTTGAGGGAAAAATGAACCCTTGAACCTTGCAGTGTAAACATCCACATCAACACTCTGTTGGATTTGCCTTGAAAACACAGAGCACTTGTGTTTAAAACTTAGGATTCCTGCTGTTACCCCTGCTGGTCACAACATGGAACGACAACTCTGTCTCTGTGATATGACTTCTTTACAGTACCACTCACACTACAATTCACACTGAGCTAAAAGGCCATTGTTTAAATAGAAAACTCAGCTCAATAGATCACATGTCCAGGTACTATACTCACACAGACATGAAAGGGAACAGAAAGACAGCACCAGTGTATTTATGTATGCCAGGACAGGATGTACAAAGCAGCCAAAGGCATCAATGTCTTTGATTGGCAGGAATCAAGCAGCATCCTGGTTACAGCCTTGTGACTTCCAAACTATCCAGACAAACAGAGCCACAGGCTGCAGCAAGCTAATCAAAAAACAGCAAAGAGCAAACAAGGCCACCTCTTTCAGACTCTTTCAGAATAACAGGATTAGAGTTTATCTCCCAGCAGCAGTTATTCAACCCTGGTAGAATTTAAATTACATTTGATCAGGAGAGATCCAACCACACATTAAGCAATAGGGCCTTAAGTAGCAAAACACATGATGGTTTAGCAGCTTTTTTTTGCACAATCAGAGGACAAGTTTTTAATTGAATATTATTAAGGTTGTAAGATGAAACATTAAGACATGTGGTAAATTGACAGCAGTAATGGGAGCATTGCTCCACTCTGTCATGGCAAAGA
Organism: Crenichthys baileyi; assembly: GCA_036173005.1. NCBI lineage: Eukaryota > Metazoa > Chordata > Actinopteri > Cyprinodontiformes > Goodeidae > Crenichthys > Crenichthys baileyi. The sequence goes on along the minus strand of JAHHUM010002746.1, from coordinate 31,004 downwards.
AAGAGCTGGGTCTAAAAGCCAGGCTCTAGTCTGTATTAGTCTGTCTCCATCTCCATGGGGTGACTGGGTTCTGGCTTTGAAAAAAAGTGAAGAGCTTAATTATCCAATTGGAGCTTGGAGTAGAGATACTTCTCTTTCGCATAAGAAGGAATCAGCTGTGGTAGTTCAAACTTCTGATCAGGATTGCTCCTGGTTGCCTTCTACGAGAGGTTTTTCACAAAGCCTCACTGGAGGGAGTGGATGGGATAGCCTCAGAACTCCCTAAAGGGGCAATATATCAATTCTGGCCTCAAAACTGGGATTGGGATGCCGTAGGATTCCCCCAATACACTTGGGATGTTTGGGTTGGCCTCCTGGATAGGCATCATCTGCTTTCTGTTATTAAAGTATATTAATGTTTTGAAAAAGTAATAATTTCAAAACCACTTTAATGTTCTGTCATACCATTCCTAAAGTTTAAAGTCATTTTGTGAAGATGCCAGAGAAAGTCCTAGACAGGCCAAAGGTTTCTCAGGCTGTAACAGAGCTCTAAGCTGTCCCCTCCCTCACCTGTTTCTGTGCTCTGCCAAGTGCTTTTACACACTTCTTTTGCTTACAGTCAGATGGAAAGTCATTGCATGGAAACCAAACGATTGATGTCCATCACACTCCCTAGGGTAACTGTTTTAAAAGTAGAGGTTGGGGTGCCATTTCTGTAAGGTAGTCAACTGCAGAATAACTGTGCCATAAGTACAAGAAATAGATGAATGGTTTCAAACAAAAGACATATCATAGCACAGCACCATGTCTAAAACATTGATTCAAACTGTGAGAATCTCTTAGAGGCCTGTGCCTATTCCAGAACCTTACTCTGTGATCCATATCATTCATGGATGGATGGATGGATGGATGGATGGATGGAACTAAAAAGTAACCACAAAATCCAGTCTATATATCTAACAGGGTCTACATTGCCAAGGTCATACCCAGACCACCATTCAATTTTCTTTTTCGTTCCCTCTTTCTTACACTTTAATATTGTAAGTAGCTGTCTTGATTAAAAAGCAAATGTCTGATCATCATACATCACAAGTATAGGTTAGATACAGGATACAGAAACCCTGCAGAGCCTCTCCAGCAGCATGATCCTTAAAAAAATGTAGAAATCCAAAAGATGAGAAATGATAAAAAAAGACAAAATGAAGAAGGTGAAAACTAGTGTCCACATCGAAATTAAATCATGTCAAGACAAGGAACAATGTATCTGATTTCAACTGGAATATGTTATTAACATTAATATTATCTTCACACTAACCCCCACAACTTAATGGAATGCGAATAAAAAAAGCTGTCTGGGTTTTAGTGTGAATCACCCACAACTGTCGAGTGGTTTTGAACTAATACTGAGCTCTATAAATACTTCTTTTTTCACTTGCCATACATCTTTTCCTGTTCCTTAAACAGCCTGACACACTTCAGAGCCATAAATGAAGTCACATCTCTGAGTAATAGCAGCATCAGTAATGCGGGAGTCATTCCGAAATCCTGGGGAATGACAGGCAAATGTGCTGTAATGCATCATCACTTATTTTCCTACTTCTATAAAGATTTAGGGAAATATGTGCTTGCTTTTTGGTGCAGCAATTCTCAATAAGAAGTAGGAGACTCCGATAACACACTACAGTGAAATAAATACATCTCCCGTTGAGATCTTTGTTTTTTGTTTGCTTCTATTTTTTAACTGAATACTAGGGGAGTTCAGGGCTGAGAATAACAACTGCTTATTCAAATCTGGTTACATCAAATGGCAACAGAAGGATATGAAGTCATTTGGGTCACAAAGGTATGAACACTTAATGTTTTTAACTTGAAAAAAGTCTTGTTTGTTGTTTGGATCATTTTTTCCCTCTGCATGTAAATGGTTGTTTAATGTGTGTTTGAGACTTTCAGCTCTCAGAAAATGAGTTACTCTGAGAATCTGATTGTTATCAGATGAATTGCATAAGTCCTGAATTGTGTATTCAACTTTAATCTCACTGCCTTCTGGGAACTATCGCTTTCACATGTCTGAGTTTTTACATAAAAGCTAGCGAATAGCATCAGTGCTCATAGATATATTTTTAATACCCAGTTTTATAGTTACATGTAACAAAAGGTATATAAAACTGGTCAAATTTACGTTTTTTGTTTTTACAAATAACATAGAGTATCTTTTTACATCCCAATAAGTGTTTATATCCCTGCAATTATTTGCAATTTTTTTATCTATTTGTTTGGAAATAGTTATTTTTTTGTGCACAATGATGCATGTGCATTTTTTACATTTTCAAAATCGCCCTACACAGTTTCTCATTTAATTTATCTGATATATTTAACTGTACGTTATTTTCAAGAATCCTTCATGAGGACCATTAAATTGAGGCACGTGACATCACCCGGTACGGCGGAGCCGGGGTCCCACCCTGGAGCCAGGCCTGGGGTCGGGACTCGCCGGAGAGCGCCTGGTGGCCGGGTTGCTCCTCGCGGGACCCGGCCGGGCCAAGCCCAAACGAGAGACGCAAGGCCATCCCCCAGTGGGCCCACCACCTGCAGGGGGAACCCTGAGGGACCGGTGCAAAGAGGATTGGGTGGCGGACGAAGGTGGAGACCTCAGCGGCCCGATCCCCGGATGCTTAGGCTGGCTCTAGGGACGTGGAATGTTACCTCGCTGGGGGGGACGGAGCCTGAGCTTGTGCGGGAGGTTGAGAGATATCGACTAGAAATAGTCGGGCTCGCCTCCACGCACAGCGTGGGCTCTGGAACCCATCTCTCTTCTACTCTGGAGTGGCCCACGGGGAGAGGCGGCAGGCTGGGGTGGGTTTGTGTTGGGGTTTACCCCGGTGGATGAGAGGGTCGCATCCCTGCGCCTTCGGGTCGGGGATAGGTCTCTGACTGTCGTTTCGGCCTACGGGCCGAGCGGTAGTGCGGAGTACCTGGCCTTCTTGGTGTCCCTGTCGGGGGTGCTGGATAGTGCCCCTCCCGGGGACTCCATTATTGTGCTGGGGGACTTCAACGCCCACGTGGGAAACGACAGTGACACCTGAAGAGGCGTGATCGTGAGGAATGGCCTCCCCGATCTGAATCCAAGTGGTGTTTTGTTATTGGACTTCTGTGCTAGTCACGGATTGTCCATAATGAATACCATGTTCAAGCACAAGGGTGTCCATCAGTGCACTTGGCACCAGGACACCCTAGGCAGGAGGTCAATGATCGACTTTGTTGTCGTATCATCAGACCTTCGGCCGCATGTTTTGGAACCCGGGTTAAGAGAGGGGCTGAGCTGTCCACTGATTACCACCTGGTGGTGAGTTGGATCCGCTGGAGGAGGAGAAAGCCGGACAGACTTGGCAGGCCCAAGCGCATAGTGAGGGTCTGCTGGGAACGCCTGGCGGAGCCCTCGGCCAGGGATGTATTCAACTCCCACCTCCGGGAGAGCTTTGATCAGATTCTGGGGGATGTTGGAGACATAGAGTCCGAGTGGACCATGTTCTTCGCATCTATTGTCGATGCTGCTGCCCGTAGCTGCGGCCGTAAGGTCTGCGGTGCCTGTCGGCAATCCCAGAACCCGGTGGTGGACACCGGCAGTAAGGGATGCTGTCAAGCTGAAGAAGGAGTCCTATCAGCTGTGGTTGGCTTGTGGGACTCCTGAGGCGGCTGACGGGTACTGTGAGGCCAAGTGTGCTGCGGCCCGGGCTGTGGCAGAGGCAAAAACTCTGGCCTGGGAGGAGTTCGGTGAGGCCATGGAGAAGGACTACCGGTCGGCCTCGAAGCGATTCTGGCAAACCGTCCGGCGCCTCAGGAGGGGGAAGCAGTGCTTCGCCAACACTGTTTATAGTGGGGGTGGGAGGCTGCTGGCCTCGACTGGGGACATTATCGGGCAGTGGAAGGAGTACTTCGAGGATCTCCTCAATCCTGCCATCACGCATTCCCTGGTGGAAACAGAGGCTGGGTACTCGGGGTTGGACTCTTTCATCACCCAGACTGAAGTCACCGAGGTGGTTAAAAAGCTCCGCGGTGGCAAGGCTTCGGGGGTGGGTGAGATCTGCCCTGAGTACCTCAAATCTCTGGATGTTGTGGGGCTGTCATGGTTGACACGCCTCTTCAACATTGCATGGCGGTCGGGGACGGTGCCTCTGGACTGGCAGACTGGGGTGGTGGTCCCCCTTCATAACAAGGGGGACCGGAGGGTGAGTTCCAACTACAGGGGGATCACACTCCTCAGCCTCCCTGGTAAGGCCTACGCCAGGGTATTGGAGAGGAGAGTCCGGCCGATAGTCGAACCTCGGCTTCAGGAGGAGCAGTGTGGTTTTCGTCCCGGCCGTGGAACACTGGACCAGCTCTACACCCTCTAGAGGGTACTCGAGGGCTCATGGGAGTTTGCCCAACCGGTTCACATGTGTTTTGTGGACCTGGAGAAGGCATTCCACTGTGTCCCTCGTGATGCCTTGTGGGGGGTGCTCTAGGAGTATGGAATCGGGGGCCCTTTATTAGGGGCCATCTGGTCCCTGTACGAGCGGAACAGGAGTTTGGTCCGCATTGCCGGCACTAAGTCAGACCTGTTCCCGGTGCATGTTGGACTCCGGCAGGGCTGCCCTTTGTCACCGGTCCTGTTCATAACTTTTATGGACAGGATTTCTAGACGCGGCCAAGGGCCGGAGGGGGTCTGGTTTGGGGACCAGTGGATTTCGTCTCTTCTTTTTGCAGATGACGTGGTCCCTCTAGCCCCCTCTAGCCAAGACCTACAGCATGCAATGGGGCAGTTCGCAGCCGAGTGTGAAGCGGCTGGGATGAAGATCAGTTCCTCCAAGTCAGAGGCCATGGTACTCAACCGGAAAAGGGTGGCTTGTCCTCTTCAGGTTGGAGGGGAGTTCCTGCCTCAAGTGGAGGAGTTCAAGTATCTCGGGGTCTTGTTCACGAGTAAGGGAAGAATGGAGCGGGAGATCGACAGACGGATCGGTGCGGCTGCCGCAGTAATGGGGGCGCTGTGCCGGTCCGTTGTGATGAAGAGAGAGCTGAGCCGAAAAGCGAAGCTCTCGATTTACTGGTCGGTCTACGTTCCTACCCTCACCTATGGCCATGAACTTTGGGTCTTGCCCGAAAGAACGAGATCCCGGATACAAGCGGCTGAAATGAGCTTCCTCCGTAGGTTGGCCGGGCACTCCCTTAGAGATAGGGTGAGGAGCTCGGCCGTTCGGGAGGGGCTCGGAGTAGAGCCGCTGCTCCTCCACATCGAGAGGAGCCAGTTGAGGTGGCTCGGGCATCTATACCGGATGGCTCCTGGACGCCTTCCTCGGGAGGTGTTCCAGGCACGTCCCACCAGGAGGAGGCCCAGGGGACGGCTCAGGACACGCTGGAAGGACTATGTCTCTCGGCTGGCCTGGGAACGCCTTGGGCTCCTCCTGGAGGAGCTGGAGAAGGTGTCTGGGGAGAGGGACGTCTGGGTGTCTCTGCTGAGTCTGCTGCCCCCGCGACCTGGTTCCGGATAAGCGGAAGACGACGAGTACGAGTATGAGTATGAGTTATTTTTTATTTTTTTATTATGTTGTAAATATTTCCATTACTGTACAGTTCTATTGTATTCTGTTCTATTCTACATTATTCTTCTTATATAGAAATTATCATTCTCAGTCTATTTGTGATCTTTATTTAAATCTTATTTTAATATAGAGCACTGGGTCTTTTATGTTTTAGTAAATACTTTATAATGGGCAAAGTCCTGCCTACATCTTACATTTGAGAAAAGCATAAAAACTAAATGTATGTAATTTTTTTATGCAATATGAGCTGGATGTCAAAAACCTTCACCGCTACCCTTAATGCAAAAAAGAAAGTAACGTTGGGGATCCATCAAGCAGCAGAGCCAGCATGTTCAATAGAGCAGGGTTTGATTCTGAAGGTTCTAGGACTTTCCAAAGCCTCTTGTTGTGATTATTAATATGAATACATTATTTAATATTTAATAATACTTTAATATTTTATTAAATAACATTTCGGTCTGTTAAGGGTTGTCCTGTGAATTCCAGCCCAATAAGGCACTGGTATTAGGACAAAATTGAAACGGATGAGCCAAACTCTGGCATTACTTAACAGTAAAACTCTGTATACACACACAGAATGAAGTCACACAATTTCTTAAAATACAAGAATTTATTAACCAAAAATAGGTCAACTCAAAGTCAAACATATTTCAATCAACAAACTCTTTACTATGCTAAAACAGCCCAACTAAACTACCAAAAACAATGAAAGAATAAGGAAGACTAATGGACTATGTACATTATAAACAAGTTGATCAAAGATGGTTGAAAACCTTGACCGAAAGAGTGATGCAACATTACCATGTAATGTTTAGGTTTGAGAACCAAGGATTATCTTTAAGAATCTGGAATTGAAGTTAAATTAGTCTTGGAACTAACTTAGGCAATAATTGGCATACCTTTAGACAACTATTCACAATGCACGATCAGATAAAACATTATTTTAATAAAATAACATTTTAAAGAATGATTTGCTGAATAAAACCAACCTTCTGGATGACCAACTCTCAGCGGTGTTTAATTAACTGCCTTTATTTATTAAAATAATATTTAAAGAAATAGCAAGGAAATAGTAAAATAATATTTAAGGAAATATTAAGAACCAAACCTTTCTGGATAAATGGGTCTTAATGGTGTTTAATTAGTTATCAAGTTTAGTAAAATAATATTTAGGGAAATATTATTTCCTAGATTGGAAACTGACAGCCTTTCTGGGTAAATGATCTTTAGCTGACTCATTAAGTAGGCAAGTACATGTTCTTAGCCGTTAGCGGTTGGAGCTAACAAAACAAGCCTATAGCTGGTTACCAGAATCAAACACATACTTTTGAAATACCACTATTAAAAGGTTTGAAATGCATAAGTGTGGATGCCGCGTTTGGCCGGTTTGCTGAGGAGAAGTTGTCCTGGGCGACGAAGTTGAGGAAAGCATCCACAGTGAACCATGGGTAACTTGCAGCTAACCTCTGTAGGTGTGAGAATGGGTTTTGGCTGGCGCTGTGTGCCTTTCATTTCCAGTTCCTTTGGGGACCTGTGTGGAATAGGTCTGTTTGTTGGAACGCGGGGTTTTTATTCAAACATTGATGTCATGGGAAGTCCGCTGTTACCCCTCTTGTTCCGGTTCCTGGCTGTGCTAGAAGTAGGTTAATGTGATTTGTTTTGAAAGTTCCAGAAAAGTTCTTACTGGCCTTTAATGTTGTAACTCATGGCTGGGTCCCAACACTCTTATAAAATTACCATGCAACAGAGCCACTGTTTCATCTGTATGAAAGTATGTTACCACCAGAACCACCAGGTCTGCTACAATGTCCATCTGGTTTACAGAGATGTTTTCTCTGGAGTCAGTCTGAAACAGAAGCCCAGCCTTGTCTTATCTGCAGTTGTAGGCTTCAGCTGCATGTGTACTTCCATTTTATTGTCCAAGGGTCGAGCACAAGGATGATGGCAGCAGTGGTATTGCTGCTTTATATGAATTTTCCGTACACCATTGTGGCTCTGAAGTCCATTAAAAACACAAAACCCCGAATCGAAGAACATAAAAGTAAAAAAAAAGAGTAAACACTTTGATTACCCAGAGGCTCTATTGAGTTTTATTTAGTCTATATCTCAAAGCATCATGTGGATCCATGGAGCCAAAAAGAAGCTGGAGTGACTGCTGCAAGCTTGCAAACTTTGGCAGCTCAGTAGATGCGTCATCTCAATGTAGCTGTGCTAATAGTTGTTTTTTCTTTATTAGTGACATCTCATTGTAAATCCCCATTAAATTTTGAACAACTGCAATTTTAAGACTTTTCTTCACTGTCTTAATTGCAGGAAAGTTTGCAATTGTGTTTTCCTCGGGAAAAGCGTCTCCTACCTGCACAACATTAGCAGCATTTAGCAACTTTTAGTTTATGTTCTTGGCTAGGGTAATATATATTGTTTCAGAAGTTTCAGAATTAGGGCTGCTTGATTTCAGGAAAATATTCAACTGGAACACTATTGAAGAGTGAACGGTGTGAAAACAATATAGATTATATTCAACTCTTACTAAAGGAAGTTAGTCCATTCAACTGGCCAAATATTATATATAGATGCAGAGCCTGGATGCATGACACTTCTTAATATTATATCCTATCAGGGCATCAATGAAAAAATTATGTACTTTGAATATGACATTTGTACATTTTACCTGCTGCACATTCTAAATATTTAAATGTTTTTCAAACGTAGTTAAATGCAGGAATAACTGAGATTGTTTTATGAAAACTGAGAAAACTAGCTAGACAACTTTGTTTAGGGTTTTTTGTGTAAAGACATGCAGGAACTGTAGTAATATGTGCCCTGCTAATGTGGCTAAATTGTGAATGTGCGGTAAATACAATTCAGTTTTTATTCCTCTTGTGTTTCTATAGGTGTTATACTCTCGAACAATATCCTTCCTCATATTTCTAGCATTTAAAAACTTTCCCCTATAGATGCCTCACTGATCTGTTTCCGAGTGCTGCTTACAGTTCTCTCTATTTTTTCATCCAGTGCACTTCCTGCTATCAGGATGCATAGAAAGTTGCCAGCAGATGCTGACATGAGATTGGCCTCATGCATTTATGGATGCAGCGCAGCATCTCTATTGCTGTAATGTCTTGGCTCTTTATATTGGACAAGACCAGACCTTTAATGTGTTTACGAGGAATTTTGGAGGCTACCTTTATTCATCTGAGTCTCTTTTCCATTTGTTATTAGACAAGGACAGATGGAGCCCTTCTCTGCATGGTATTTCACAATCTGTCTTGTGTTTCATTGTGTTTAGCAGGCTTTGTCTCTGTGTGTATATGACATGTTGTTTGTTATATAAGTTCTTTCACATACCAGCCTATTAGTCACGCTTTTATTATTTCTGCAACAATCAACAGCTGGATATTTTTCTAGTGCTTGCTGCAAGAGCTGGATCTGATGGCAGACTTACCTTTATACATTACAGTAGATGTTGGAAACAGACAGAAAATAAACACTAACATTGTTACTTACAACACTGAACTGAAAAGCTATTGGGTCAGTCCAGATTTGGAGGGAGAAGTGTTTTTTTTTTATTAGAAAACTAATAAAAAACACAATGTGAAATAACAGAATTGCAGCTCAGATGGACAAAACTGACCAAATTGATTCAACATTAAACCTACAGGGGTTGGACAATGAAACTGAAACACCTGTCATTTTAGTGTGGGAGGTTTCATGGCTAAATTGGACCAGCCTGGTAGCCAGTCTTCATTGATTGCACATTGCACCAGTAAGAGCAGAGTGTGAAGGTTCAATTAGCAGGGTGAGAGCACAGTTTTGCTCAAAATATTGAAATGCACACAACATTATGGGTGACATACCGGAGTTCAAAAGAGGACAAATTGTTGGTGCTCGTCTTGCTGGCACATCTGTGACCAAGACAGCAAGTCTTTGTGATGTATCAAGAGCCATGGTATCCAGGGTAATGTCAGCATACCACCAAGAAGGACGAACCACATCCAACAGGATTAACTGTGGACGCAAGAGGAAGCTGTCTGAAAGGGATGTTCGGGGTGCTAACCCGGATTGTATCCAAAAACATAAAACCACAGCTGCCCAAATCACGGCTGAATTAAATGTGCACCTCAACTCTCCTGTTTCCACCAGAACTGTCCGTCGGGAGCTCCACAGGGTCAATATACACGGCCGGGCTGCTATAGCCAAACCTTTGGTCACTCATGCCAATGCCAAACATCGGTTTCAATGGTGCAAGGAGCGCAAATCTTGGGCTGTGGACAATGTGAAACATGTACTGTTCTCTGATGAGTCCACCTTTACTGTTTTCCCCACATCCGAGAGAGTTACGGTGTGGAGAAGCCCCAAAGAAGTGTACCACCCAGACTGTTGCATGCCCAGAGTGAAGCATGGGGGTGGATCAGTGATGGTTCGGGCTGCCATATCATGGCATTCCCTTGGCCCAATACTTGTGGTAGATGGGCGCATCACTGCCAAGGACTACCAAACCATTCTTGAGGACCATGTGCATCCAATGGTTCAAACATTGTATCCTGAAGGCAGTGCCGTGTATCAGGATGACAATGCACCAATACACACAGGAAGACTGGTGAAAGATTGGTTTGATGAACATGAAAGTGAAGTTGAACATCTCCTATGGCCTGCACAGTCACCAGATCTAAATATTATTGAGCCACTTTGGGGTGTTTTGGAGGAGCGAGTCAAGAAACGTTTTCCTCCACCAGTATCACGTAGTGACCTGGCCACTATCCTGCAAGAAAAATGGCTTAAAATCCCTCTGACCGCTGTGCAGGACTTGTATCTGTCATTCCCAAGACGAATTGACGCTGTATTGGCCGCAAAAAAGGAGGCCCTACACCATACTAATAAATTATTGTGGTCTAAAACCAGGTGTTTCAGTTTCATTGTCCAACCCCTGTATATAATCAATCTCTTTGTTTCCACATCCAGGGAGCTGGTGCCCTCTATTTCCTGGAGTCATTAGTGAGAGGCTGGGTAAACCCAAGTCAAGTTGCCAGTCCAACATGCAGAACAGACAGCTATGCATGCATCCACTCACACCTAAGGGCAATTTGGATGTGCCAGTTAACCTAACAAGCATGTTTTTGAACTGGGGGAAGAAGCCAGAGTACCTGGACAGAACCTACACATGACCAGGGACAACACGCAAACTCCGTGCAGAAAAACCTCTACAAGGATTCACACCAATATCTGTTTTCCGGCATGGTGGTAACAATTGTGCCACTGTGCCGATAAAATCTATAAGAGCAGAAAACTAAAGAAATAAGGAATACAAAGTGTAGAAGCACCAAATTGTTAACAAGAAATTGTATTTTTTTTTAAAGGAAGAAAACTCAATACTTTAAACATTAGTCAAGTACTTTTTTAGCAGCAGGTTCATACTCAGATAAAATGTGCAGTTTAGCTTTTTTGTAATTACTCTGATGATGCCTTAGATTTAAAATAAAATACTAAAGCCTAAAAAATACTAGAGGGCTGAACAATGACAGAGTTGGTGGCAGTGTAGGACCAATAAGTTCCTGGGTATGAATCCTTGTCAAGGGTCTTCCTGCATGGAATTTGTCTGTTCTCTCCATTCATGCATGGGTCCAAAAACTTGACCAGGTTAACTGGTCGCTCTAACTGGCCTCTAGGAATGAGTGTGTGCTTGCATGGTTGTTTACTCGGTTTGTCTCTGTGTTGCCCTGTGATGGCCTGACGACCTGTTCAAGACTTTAACCTTTCCCTCGCCTGCTAGAAAGAGGCACCAGCCACCCCTGACCCTACAAGGACAAACAATTTTGGACAATGAATGGATAAAATTAGCAAAATTAATCCTCTAATATATTTTGCCACAGTCTAACTATTTCTATTGAAAACTAATTCAATTCAGTTTATTTATTTATATAGCGCCAATTCACAACACATGTCGTCTCAAGGCACTTCACAAAAGTCAGGTACATACATTCAAATTAATCTTAATCATTGAACAGCGCAGTCAGATTCTGTTATTTATTCAAATTGGATAAAAAGTTTTCTATCTAAGGAAACCCAGCAGATTGCATCCAGTCAGTGACTTGCAGCATTCTCTCCTCCCGGATGAGCATGTAGAGACAGTAGACAGTCACTGGCGTTGACTTTGCAGCAATCCCTCATACTGAGCATGCATGTAGCAACAGTGGAGAGGAAAAACTCCCTTTTAACAGGAAGAAACCTCCAGGAGAACCAGGCTCAGTGTGAGCAGCCATCTGCCACGACCGACTGGGAATTAGAGAGAACAGAGCAGAGACACAAAGAGAACAAAGAAGCACTGATCCAGGAGTACTTTCTATGGGAAGGAAAAGGTAAATGTTAATGGATGTAGCTCCTTTAGTCGTTTCACCTAGAAAGAAGGAACAGATAAACTCTGAGCCAGTTTTCAAGTTTAGAGTCTGAAGAGAGCACATAGAGTTAGTTACAATAAAAGCTCAGTCAGTAGCTATGTCTAGAAGAGAGAAAGGGTTAAACACTGAAAGACAGGGCCATGTGGATCATCGGTAGAAGGTGAGCATTAAGTTGTCGCCAGCAGAAGCTTGGAGGATTCCCCTTCTCCAGAAAGGTGTTACAGGTAGACTCAGAGTCAGGCCAGGTGTAGCTTCTAGGAAGAGAAAAGAGAGAACAAAGTTAAAAGCTAAAATAACAGCAAATAATACAAAATTGAAGAGTACTGTGAGAAAGTAGCGAAGAGGGTGAAAATGGTCATTATGTCCTCCAGCAGCCTAAGCCTATAACAGCATAACTACAGAGAAAACCAGGATAACCTAAAAACCCCACTCTAATAATAAGCTTTTTTTTCAAAAAAGGAAAGTTTTAAGCCTAGCCTTTAAAAAAAAGTAGGGGACAGGGTGTCTGCCTCACGGACTAAAATTAGGAGCTGGTTCCACAGGAGAGGAGCCCTGATAACTAAAGGACTCCCCTCCATTCTACTTCTAGAGACTCTAAGACCCCCCCAGTAAACCTGCAGCCTGAGAACGAAGTGCTCTGTTAGGAACGTATGGAACAATCAGATCTCTGATGTATGATGGAGCTAAATCATTACTAATAAACATTTTGTTTTGCATATTAATATCTCGTTGTGAAGCATCTGTTGGGATGGTCTGATTTTAAACAAGAATTCTACATACAGTATTAATTCTACCTTTTGTGACATCTCTGCCTTATTTTTTGTAAAATCATAAAGTCATTTTTCTTCTTCTCTCTTTTCCTTTCCCAAAATTACCACCAGCTGCTGTCTGTTTTGAGCCCACAGTATATTTTTTGGTTGTAATGTAGATAAATATGCATAAATATAGGCTGACTTCTCCGAAATGTTACCATAATACCTTATTTAAATGTGGTCAAAAAAAAATTTTAAAAAAAAAAATTGCTTGATAAGCAATTTTTAAAAACCCAAAAAAATTCTTTTTTTTTTTTTGGTTTGGGGGTTTTTTTTTTTTTTAGGGTTAAAATCCCCTGGTTTGAAAAATTTTTGGTTTTTATTTTTTTTGCTTTTTATTTTTTTTGGGGCTTTTTGTTTTTTTTTGGGGTTATTTGTTTTGGTGGGTTTTCCGGTGGGGCCCGTTTTGGGCGTATTAAAAAATTTGGGGTCCCTGTCTTTTAAAACCATTTCTTTTTCCTTGGTTCTTAAAAAAAAAATTTTTTTTTTGGGTTTTAATCAAAGCCCCGGGTTCCCCTTTTCCCTTTTTTCTGGTTTTTTTTTGATTTTTTTAAAAAGGGGTTTTCCCCTTTTTTTTTTTCTTTTTTCCTCCCGGGTTGGCTTTTTTTGGGGGCCCTTGGGGTTTTCTTTTCCCCCCTCCCTGTTTTTTTTTCCCAAAAAAAAACCGGGGCTATTTCGAAAAAAAGGGGGGGCCCCAAAAAAAGGGGGGGGGTGTTTTATTTTTTTTCCTTTCTTAAAAATTGGGGGTTTTTTTTGGGGCCCCTTCCCTAGGGTTGGAAAATTTTTGGGGTAAAATAAAAGGGGAAAAACAAATAAAAAAAACCCTGGGGTAACCCCAAAAAAAAATTTAAAAAAAACCCCCCCTTTTAAAAGGGGGGGGTAAAAAACCCCCCCGGGGGGTGAAATCCCCCTTGGGGGGGGGGGGTATATCCCCCGGGGGGCGCCAAAAGGGGTTTTTTTTCCCCAAACCCCCCATCAACCCCCCGTAAATTCCCCCCAAAAAACGTCCCCCCCTCTTTTTGGGTTTTTTTGGGTTTAAAACTCCCCCTTGTCCCCAAAAAAATTTTTTTTTTCCTCGTTTAACCCCCCGGGTTTTTAAAACAAATTTTTGGGTGCGAATTAGCATCCCCATAATAATTCCCGTGGTTTTGGGGGGGGGGGAAAAAGCCCATACCCAGTGCAATGCAAATGCTAATTCAGTGGTGTAACGCACTGCATTGGACATTAGAGCAGTGGAGACCTGTTCTCTAGAATGACAAATTTTACCTCTCAGTCTGGCAGTCTAATGGACAAATATGAGTTTTGCAGTTGCCAGAACCTCACCTGAATTGTTACAGACACAGAAACAGAAACGAAAGGAAACAATATAAAGCACGAAAGACAGAGAGGTGGGGCCAAAAGGAAAAGGGGAGAAAAGGAGAAAAGAATGTGTGAGCGTGCTTGTACAAGGTTTCTCCATAAAAGTATGCAATGGCGAGTGTGAGGAGCCACAGACCTGTCCCCCTGGACCTGGGACAAATATGGAAGAGATCCGAGCCATAGACATCCAAAGGCCACCCAGAACACAGGAACACCAGGAGAACCATCGCCGGGACTACCGCAACCCCCCCAAGGAGGAGCAGGGGAGAGTCCTAGGGGAACAAACCAGCCGCCACAGTGCAGAAGCCCCAGGGAGCTGCAACGACGAGAACACAGGCCCCGCCGGCCCCTACGCCCTAGCAGATCCAGCCTTGGACCCAGAGACCCGAGACCCCGGGACCTATCACTCCCCAAGCAGAGGGCCGACACAGCACAGGAGTCCAGTGCCCCGGAAAGCAGCCACTGGGAGCGAGCCGGCACACACCAAAGCACCTAGCCCGGGACATGTGGAACCACAAGCACACCAGCAGGTGGAGACACCAACCACCGGCAGGTAACTGATCCAGGAGATGTAGCAGTCTAAGAGACAAATAACAGGCGCACACAGTCACAAAAACACATTTCCACTCTCATGCGTACACATAAAAACACTCACACCCACGCACCAAATGTAAAGACAAATAATAATGGATGTCGTACACTCACTCGCACTCCCCATACATACTATACTCCCAGATCCAGGTCCTTCCCTCCGGGGATGGAGACAGGCAGACTGCCCCAGCAACTGAACCTGGGCAGGGCTAGCTAGGGCTGGTGCCTTAACCTGAGCGACCCCAGCCCAGATCCCAACCGAACGCCCCAACCACAGTCCCCAACGACCCCCATCCTCATTCGGAGAGGGGGCCATGTACGAAAAAGGAGTCTACACAGTCCAAACTAGTCCGCCAACCAGAGCCGCCAAAGGATGAAACAGTCGCAACCCCCACTATGGATTCCGATCCTAACCCCATGAGCCCCCCACCCCCAATGAACCCTAACATGAATTTCCCCACGGGCCCCCCCCCCAACCAGGACACAGATATCGAACAAATGCCCCCGAAACCCAAAAAACCATGAATCTCCTCCCCACAGCACAGGGGCACACCCCCACAGGTGAGCTCCATCCCCGAAAAGCCAACGAAGCTACATTCACAAAGCACAATCTCTGCACACAGCTCCGCTCCATCCTACCCCCCACCATGCAGGGCACTGCGACGGCAAGGCAAGGCCCCCACACAACGCTACCCCAGCCCTCGCCCACAGGTGCAACAGGGCAGACACCACCAAGTACTGTGCCCACGACGGAACCCCCGACCTCACACCAACATGGGACAAACTCATCCGGCAAGAGATCTGGCAAGCGCCAGGAACTGGCATCCCCCACCATGCCCCCGCAACCACACAAACACACCACATCACCGCCACTGCAACGATAGCCCAGGGCGAAACATTATCCAGCTACCGTTATACTAAATTCAAAGGAGTCAACTGATGCGGTTTAGGCATTCGATTAGAATGTCCCCAGTTACCTCCCTTGTCATAGATTTTCTCTAATCTTAAGGTACCCTTCATAGTTTTATTATCATATGCAGGTGCTTCCAAAAAGAAGGGAAACACAGACATACAAAACCAAAAAATTTACTTCTGCAAATACAAAACTAATACATTTTTAGATTTTTTATATCCATATTTTAAATATATATATTTTAATGTTTGTACTTGCACAGAGTGTGCAATCTAAAGTCATTATCAAATCTGCAGTGCATCATCTGAAGGAAACAACCATCACTGCAAGTATGAAAACAAAAGAAATTCAAATTAATTAATCACAGAACATGTGCATACATTGACATTTTACCTGTCTCAACATTTGCAGCATTAACCATAGCTTGTGATACTAAAAACTGTTTATTTTGATACACATTCCAAAGAAACAAATATGAAAAAAATAGAGATCTTATGGTATCCTTCTCTGACAGCAAAAGTGAAAAGCAGCACAAGCATTTGTGCATTTCTCCACAAAAAGTTCTCATATTAAACAACCCTACACAGTGACTGGGTCTGTCTTTCCTAAGATGCCTGCAGCCCATCAACATCCATCTGTCTGGGATTTCTTCTCCACTGTCCCTTTTGTCACGACAGACGAAGAACGCTGTTTGTGTGTTTTTGCATTCTGAATGAATGTTTTTATCTAAGGTAATTAAAAGCTCAGAGAGAGTAAAACCAATGGTTCAGATGTTTTTTAAGAGAAAAGGGAGGCAAAGTAGGCTTATGCGCAGTGGCTCTGTCATCAATTCTGGACCTCAAAACAGCACATTACAATATCTTAAAGTATGTGAGTGACATCCCTCAGAAACCATTCTTTGTATTCTCAACTGAAAACAATCCTTGAAAAAGTTGTCTGTTTAAGGTTTTATTGTTCCTTTCTAATGTTTGGGAACTTTTTACCATCTTGTGTGGGTGTGACTTGTTCCCTTCTATGATAGCAAATCAATGCATCTAGGCATTTGGACATGGGGAAGCTGTGAAGTTGAAGTTCAAACTGAGCATCAGAATAAGTAAGAAAGGGGATTTTACAGTACTTTAAACATGCCATGTTTACTGGTGCCAAAGAGGCTCGTCTGAGTATTTCAGAAACTGCTGATCTATTGGGATTTCTATGTGCAACCATCTCTCAGGTTTACAGAGAATGCTCAGAAAAAGAGAAAACATCCAGGGAGCATCAGTTGTGTGAATGAAAAATACCTTCTTGATGTCAAAGGTCAGTGGAGATTGGGCAGACTAGTCCAAAATGACAGAACCCCAACAGTAGCTCAAATAACCACATTTACATCCAGGTATGTGGAAAGCTCTTTCTAAGCACATAACACATTTAACATTGAAATAGATGAGTTACATCATGGTGTTATTATGAATATGAATATATTATTTAATATTAATATTTTAATATTTTATTAAATAATATTTCGGTCTGTTAAGGGTTGTCCTGTGAATACCACCCAATGAGGCGGTGGTATTAGGACAAAACTGAAAGGGATGAGCCAAGCTCTGACATTACTGAACAGCAAAACTCTGCATACACATGGAATGAATTCACACAATTTCTTAAAATTCAAGCATTTATTAACAAAAATAAGTCAACTCAAGTCAAACATATTAACATATCAACAAACTCTTTACTATTGTAAGAATTATGATTATTGATTAATTAATATTTATCAAGAATTATAATTTAAAATCATAATTTGAAAAAAATTAATTTCTCAACCAAAAATCATTACTTACGAACAGAAATCAGAGATGTCCTCTGGTGTTGTGATTATGGGCTCAAAGCTCTTTAATAATTACAATTAGCTATTCATCATTAATAATTGATAAATTATTAACCAAAACCACAAATGTCACTGTTTATTCAACCGCTTCACCGAAGGTGGGGGAACTTCGACCTTGTTTTGACAGATAAATCACTCTTGAACGAAATAAACACAAACGCTTCTCTTAATTATATATATGAAGATTTATTGAAGCCAAATAATTCTGATATACCATTATTCTGGTCCCACAACCTTCACCTAACTAACAAGCACTATTCTACACAAAGGGGATAAAATGACTACCTAAAAATAATAATAAAAGAAAAATATATGCGCATTTAGTGTCTATGAAGATCCAACCAGCAACTTTAAGGACAAAATGTGCAATTTGAGTTAAATGGCAAGAGAAACCCTCCTGGTGTGTTGATGTCTCGATTGCATCGATCAGCTGGTAAAACGGTGGGGCCACGCCCCTTTAGCCGTACAGCTGATTGCCCCAAATCTCGAACAAAGAGTCATAAAACTCTGAGGTGGGAACACAGTGGAAAAAAATCCAGTAATAAAACTGGAACAAGGGAATGGCGAGGCCCAGACCGCAGTTGCTTTGAATGAAAAACTTTTAAAAGTCCAACTTCTAACTCCTGGCTCATTTGGGATCAGCCGGACAAAAACATGAACACGCACGATTCAGCAGCGCTTGCGCAGCAAATCAAAACACAGCTCAGCCTAAAACACTTCAATCAGTATTGCATGCAACAAGTTGATACCTCAGATTAACTACTGGTGATTCTAAATCACCTTAACTATGCCTCATCCTGCCCAGACTTCTAAATGTACCTATCCAATTTAATATAAAAATAACAAAATTACTTTGACATTGATTTATTCTCTCCACCAGTTGAGGATGGGTCAGGTCTGAAGAAAAATGAGGGAGGGGAACATATGAAGGACAGTTTAGTTGACTGAATCAACAAGGCGGAAACTCATCTCCTTGGAAATAAAACCTCTGTGGGTTTTCACCTGCGCTGGGTGTCGGTGTGGTCTTCGATCGGTATATGAATCTTCTGACCTTCTTGTATCAGACAGATTTCCAGCTTTAAAGCTCTTCCGGGAATGGCCTTGTGAAGCAATAGTTCGCCTGCGAGCTTTTGTCTCTTTAGATACGCGCCTCCGCTACGTCATCCCGTGAGACACGTGGGAAATGGCAACGAAACTTTTATTTCTGCGGGTTTTACAATCCCGGGTGACGTCAGAGCAGCAATGTCTGTTGAGCTGCGCCTGTTCAACTGTGCAACCAAAATGGATGACTCCAACACTATGCTAAAACAATCCAACTAGACTACCAAGCAGAATGAAAGAAAAAGGAAGACTAATGGGCTATGTACAATATAAACAAGTTGATCAAAGATGGTTGAAAACCATGACCGAAAGAGTGATGCAACATTACCATGCAATGTTATTTATGTTTGAGAACCAAGGATTATCTTGAAGAATCTGGAAGTGAGGTTAAGTTAGTGTTGGAACTAACTCAGGTAATAATTGGCATACATTTAGACAACTATTCACAATGCAAGATCAGCAAAAACATCATTTTAATAAAATAATATTTTAAAGAATGATTTGCTGAAAAAAAACAACCTTCTGGATGACCCATTCTCAACAGTGTTTAATTAGCTGCCTTTATTTATTAAAATAATATTTAAAGAAATATTATTAAGGAAATAGTAAAATAATATTTAAGGAACTATTGTTTTGAATAAGAACCAAATCTTTCTAGAGAAATGGGCTTAATGGTGTTTACTTAGTTTTCAAGTTTAGTAAAATAATATTTAGGGAAATATTATTTTCTAGATTGAAAACTAACAACCTTTTTGGGTAAATGGTCTTAGCCGGCAAGCATGTGTTCTAAGCTGTAAGCGGTTGGAGCTAACAAAAGAAACTTGTAGCTTATCATCAGAATCAAACACATATCTTTAAAACACCATTAATAATAGGGTTAAAATGCATAAGCGTGGATGGCGCGTTATGGCCGATCTTCTGTTTAAAATCAACCTTTAAATAAAGTTTGTCTTAACTTTAAAAAAAACACAAACACAGAACACACAAACTGAGCACGTGCTGAGCAGATAATCTACTAGCACTAAGATGGCTGAGTTTCAACACAAACAAAACCAAATGTCATAAAACAAAAAAATGTTTAGATTATTTCACTCTAAACTACTTCTCTCTGCCCAAAACACAACCTCTTACGTTAACTGGGCTGAGGAAAAGTTGTCCAAGGCGATGAGGTTGAAGAAAGCATCCACAGTGAACAAAGGGTTAACTGCAGCTAACCCAGCTGTGGGGTGGGGCGGGTCATTCTGTCGGCCGGCCAAATTGCACGTTTCTGCTGTAACCACGGTGATGCGGTCTCGTTGTCCTTCCTTCAGACCGGGAAAACTGCTCCACTCGGCGTTGTAGAGACAGGGTCTCTGCTGGGAACTCTCTGGAACACAGTTTGCTTCTGAAGACCTCAGAGAGAAAAGTCAAGCCACGCTTGTACCTTAATTACCCCCGTTCATGAATGAATACCGGATACACAAACACCAATTCATTCCTACTTAACTTATTGCATATGATCACGTGATCATATGACACTCTTGGATCCAGTTTGAAGAGGTATGTCTGTTTGCCCGCAAAGAGACATTAGCGCGCTGTGTCCCTCCGTCCAGCTGGGGACCTGCGTGGAAAAGATCAGTTTGTTGCAAAAGTTTGTTTTAATTTGGACAGTGACGTCACGGGAAGTCTGCTGTTATTCCCTGTTTCTGGCTGTGGTGGAAGTAGGTTAATGCGATTTATTTTGAAAGTTCCAGAAAAGTCCGTACTGGCCTTTCATTTTGTAACCATGTCTGTGGTCCCAACAATCAGCAGAAGACCATACTGGGTACCACAAACAACTTTACAAGAAATACAATCCTGACAGATGAGGATAGGTGGTACAATTTAAGTATTGCCATTTCCATCAGTCAAAATGCCATCTCCCAAGTCTAAATTGAAACACATTAACAAGATTATTATTATTATAAATGTTTGCTATTTCTAGTCGCATGACATATCCACATTTGTTCAAGTTCTTCCTCCTAATGTTTCAGTGTGAGCCAAAACTGAACCTTAATATTAAAGTTTTAGCTAGCATTAGCAATACAGCACAGCTAGCCGCTACAGGAATTTTAAAAAGTGTTTTAACAGTCAGCCAAGTCTGTGGGAAGGTAAGACAGCAACTTTCTACTAGTACTTGTACAGAATACTATTTGACCACAAATCCATCCAGCAAATGTTAAAAACCTGTTTAGAATAAGGCATAACTCTGAGAATTGTTCCTTCAGTCTTCTTTTTATTTTAAAAAAGTCAACATTTGTTAGGGTCAGGAGTCTGAAATGCAACTTTTTGTTGGCTTTCTGTTAGTGAAAATAAATGTTTGTTCTTTTACATCTTGCACTGTTCTTAGGTCCATGCATGGTGAACATGTTTGAAGTCTCTCACTAACCTTTCCAAGAGTAGGAAGGCAGAGGTTTGTAGAGCATTATAAAAAAGAAGCTACCAAAGATATATATTTTTTGAACCACTTTTATATCTTCCTTCTTCTTCCATCTCTTTTAGGAAATAATTTTAAGATATGACAAATTATATTTACACACACCTGAACACTCCAGAGTATGAAGCTGTCAAAACGCATTTTCTAACTAAGAATTTGGCAATCAGGTACATTTGATAAGCCACACTTTGCTTTTCTAAAACTCTGCTTCTAAATTGTGAATTACTTTCTCTCTGGTTGAATGACATGCACTTTTATTATATTTTGAAAAGTGATATTTAATGATTTAAAGTTTAGTGTTTTTTCAATAATAATTCTTACCATAGACTTCTCATGCCAGTATATTGGGGTTATATTAGATAGATATAATAAACACTTCTCAGATCAATTTTAATCACCAAATGGTCTGATGGCTACTCTTATCTGTGTAGTCAGCTTCAACAAAGAAATAAAATAAAACTCAGCCAGCTATGGCCTTTCCATTATTACCTGATTTAACCACTTCATGCGGACTGAACATCAACATCCAGACAGAGGATACCAAACTAAAGGAAACCAAACTAATTGTTAATGACATTGTCATACTTCAGGGTCTTTTTAACAGTAAAACTTGACAGTTTAATCTTTAGTCTGAGAAGTGATTTTCATGTTTTCTGCTATTTTTTATGTTCCTGTGACATTTTAGTTATGTTTGTTGATCACTTCAGAATTATCTTCCTGCAGCTATGCTGTCAAATCTTTAAGTGTGCCCAATTAAGTGAATCTTGAGACCCTATACAGTCATAAAGCAACTGATGGATGTTCAAGTCAACCAATGGAACAGGTTTTTAGCTCTGTTTCTAGTTATATCCAGGGCTGTTCAGGTCAATGATACAGCCATGAGTGAAAGCTACAGAAGAATGTTATAAACATCAAGCTGGCCATAAACTTAGCAGATGACGAACTTTATGGCTAGCATGATT
The DNA here is from genome assembly GCA_036173005.1 of Crenichthys baileyi. Lineage (NCBI taxonomy): Eukaryota > Metazoa > Chordata > Actinopteri > Cyprinodontiformes > Goodeidae > Crenichthys > Crenichthys baileyi. The sequence continues at coordinate 8,994 of JAHHUM010002746.1, read as the reverse complement.
TTTAATGCTGAAGTAGGGAGTTCTGAGGAAACCTAAACCTAGAGCCTGAAAATTTGAAGAAGCACACCTTACAGGTCCCTCCCACTTGCTCTCTGCTGTGCTACAGCCCTCCCTCGACAGCTCTTCCTCCACAGCGGAGCTTGCTGTGAACGTGCAGATTGCTTTTTGTCATCTATCTGCTTCTGTTTAACTGTCTTTGTTTTCTGAGCAGGTGCCACTCGATAAATTGGCAGTTTTTCTGTAACTTTAAGTTTTGTTTTTTCTGCCATTATCATAGCTGCAGCACACCGGCAATAGTTAGCTTGAATGACGGTATGCACTGTGTGGGGGAGGGGTGTGAGCATGATTGACACTGCTAAGACATTCCTCATGGCGCTTATTGGTTGTTTCTGACCGCGAGCTGTATATTTCTGCAAATGGCAGTAGGACCACTGGGAGGAGCCAGAGGAGCTTGATTTTTTTTTTACAGATCTTCTATCTAACATTTTACTGCAACTTTAAGATGACCTGAGCTGATTGATTGGATTGGCTGGATTGATTGCAGGATTAACATACAGAGTGTTGTAATTACGAATATGAATATATTATTTAATATTTAATATTAATATTTTAATGTTTATTAAATAATATTTCGGTCTGTTAAGGGTTGTCCTGTGAATAACAGCCTAATAAGGCGGTGGTATTAGGACAAAATTGAAAGGGATGAGCCAAGCTCTGACATTATTGAACAGCAAAACTCTGCACACACATGGAATGAATTCACACAATTTCTTAACATACAAGAATTTATTAACAAAAATAAATAAACTCAAAGTCAAACATATTTCAATCAACAAACTCTTTACTATGCTAAAACAATCCAACTAAACTACCAAGCAGAATTAAAGAATAAGGAAGACTAATGAGCTATGTACAATATAAACAAGTTGTTCAAAGATGGTTGAAAACCCTGACCGAAAGAGTGATGCAACATTACCATTAAAGTTTTTCTAAACTTTTAAAACCAACACAAACACAGAACACCGAAACTGAGCACGTGTGCTTACAGGTAATCTGCTAGCACTAAGATAGCTGAGTTTCAACACAAACAAAACCAAACTTCATAAAACAAAAATAATGTTTAGATTATTTCATTCTAAATTACTTCTCTCTGCCCAAACCTAACCTCTCAGTTGAATCCTGCTGAGGAGAATTTGTCCGGGCGATGAAGTTTGAAGAAAGCTTCCACAGTGAACAAAAGGGTTAGCTTGCAGCTAACCTCCGTAGCTCTGGGTGGAGGGGCGGCTCAGTCTGTCGGCCAGCCGAACTGCACGCTACAGCTGCAACCATGGTGCCGCGGTCCCGTTGTCCCTCCTTCAGACCGGGAAAACCGCTCCACTCAGCGTCATGGAGACAGGGTCTCTGCTGAGAACTCTCTGGAACACAGTTTGCTTCTGTAGACCTCAGAGAGAAAGTCAAGCAACGCTTGTACCTTAATTATCCCCGTTCATGAATGAATACCGGATACACAAACAGCAATTAATTCGTACTTTACTTAGTGCATATGATCGCCTGATCGTATGACACTCTTGGATCAAGTTTGAAGAGTTATGTCCGTTTGCCAGCAAAGACACATTAGCGCGTTGTGTCTCTCCTATCTAGATCCTCTTGAGATCAGTGTGGAAGAGGTCAGTTCGTTGGAAAGGGGGGGTTGATATACGGACAGTGACATCACGAGAAGTCTGCTGTCTGGCTGGAAGTAGGTTAATGCGACTTATTTTGAAAGTTCCAGAAAAGTTCATACCGGACTTTCATGTTGTAATCCATGGCTGTGTCCCAACAAGAGCATGTGAATCAGAATCGATATTTAGTTAAAGAACCTTAAAGTAGGTTAGAGGTTGTCGAGGTAGGAAAACTTTACTGGCCGTCCGTTAACTTCTACATTACTCCTCACCTCTCATTGACTCTTTTTATTTGGTACCCCAAAGGACAATCCTCAGTCAGAGATCAGTTGTAGTTTCCACAAGTTTATTAAAACCAATCTGAATTCAGAGAGGGAGACATCACACTTACACTGCTATACCTTGGAGACCCGTGTGTGTTGTCTGACTAAGGCTGCGTTCCATTTTATACCCCACGTTGTTGGGCAGCACCTTTTTCCAGTTACATACACAATCATTCTATCTGTGGATGTCTCCCCAGCAACAGCATCAAAGAAACAGAGATACATTTCATGATTTAATGAAGGATTGTTTCCCACACGACTTCAGGAAGTTTCAGGGAGAGTTATCAGAGTTTCAGTTAACCGTAAGAGGAGTACCATGCCTCCCCAACACTACTGGCTTCTCATGATACAGACAGGAGATACCTGCAAGCTTTAACCTTGAATAATAAACTGTGTGATCACACTAGAAGCTACTGTTAAGGATTTTTCTAACTCTCAAAAGCATAACTAAAAACCCCTAATAATAATCAATCTATAAGCAGTCTATAAGTCCCAAATATATCTTAGTTTTAGCTACTCATAATAAAGCAGTTATATTTCCACACTACTAATAATAAGGCCTTTATATTTCCACAAGGCACTAATGAGTGACAGAAACTCAGAAACTACCTAATAAAAACAAAAAAGTGTCATAAATGTATTAATGAGTCTTTAGCTTCTTCACTTTACGCACCTGTCATTTTACAGATTTTTACAATCCAACATATTTATCTACAGAGGTGGATAGTAACCATTTACATTTACTCAGTTACATTTACATGAGTAACTTTCTTAAAAGAATTGTTGTATAAGTAGTTTACTGTACGATTGTTTTACTTGTACTTGAGTAATATTATCTTGAAGTAACGCTACTTTTGAGTAAAACTTCTGGCTTCTCTACCCACCTTTACTTATTTCACTGAATGAAGAACAAACACATTTTAACCAAGAATGCAACAGACAGAGAAACACACAGTTCATGTTGAAGTGGGATTTCTTGTTTGCACACAAGCTTCATTGTTCTAATGTCAGTTTGTATCTGCTGAGTCTGCTAGGCAATTTGAAGGTCAAGTGAATATACCGTATACACTATGTATTGTCACTGGAAATACTTTACACAGTTCTAACATATATACATTAACTACTGCAAGTATTAGTTTTAAAGGCATTATATTTAGAAAATGATGAGTAAAAATAAGATTTGGAAATATGTATTTTCTCTGCCTGAGTGTTATTTAAAATAATAGTTATGTTTTGCTCATTTTTTGTTTATTTCATTTATTCTTTTAAATACAAGAATTTGCAAATATTGATAGATTTTTTTTTTACAAAGAAAATACAGTCCTCAAACTCCGTATTTGAGTTTCTTTTTTAACAAATACGTTTTATTTCTACTTGAGTAAAACTTTATTGAAGTAGTGATATTCTTACTTGAATATTTGGCTACTCTACCCACCTCTCCCCCCTCTACCCAGCCACTGTGAATCTATAATTTACACTCCAGGTGCAGACCGGCAATCTTCTTTTGGTCAGCATAGGAAAGAACAAAAATGAGAAAGGACAGTCATCAAACATTACTCAGTAGGTTCACATAATAACTTTAGTACAGGTGGATATTGAATTGATTTCTGAGTTTTTTAATTTAAAAAATGAACCTCGTGTGTTTTATGTATTCACAGAGTGATATATATTCAAGCATTTATTTCTGTTCATTTTTATGATAATGACTTACAGCTAATGAAAACTCAGAAATGTTGTTTCGCAGATAACAGGCCAATAAAAACAGTGTCACACTACAATTAATACAATCATGGGGAAGACTGCTGACTTGACAAATGTCCAGCAGACAAAGTCCCTGACAAAAGGTCTTTGTCAAAAAGTACATTATCCAAACATATTAATTTTCAAATAAAAAAGAAAATTTGCTTTCATCTAACAAAGGGGACTTTGACTCACAGAGCAACAGGGGAGTCCTTTGTTCTGAACCCTGGTAAGGTGTTTCTAAAGTTACCTCTGGTTCAGAACTGGTTTAACCTGAGGAATGTGATGGTTATATCCCATGCTCTGCATCCATCAGTGTGTGGTGTTACTTGATGCACTGACTCCAGCTGCAGTCAACACCTTATGAATCTCTCTCAAACTCTTAAATGGGCTTTGCTTCACGATCCTGCTCAATGCTTCAGGTATTGCTTATGGAACTATCTTTAATCACACTGTTTCCTTGCACTCAACTTTCCATTAATATGCTTGGATAGACAAGGAACTATGTTCACAAAGTGTCATGTGCAATGACGTTCTAATTTAATGTGGTTCAACTGTATTAATAGGTGACAAAATGTTAGAGAACATTATTATAACCATAAAAAATGTATATTATTTAAAGCAGTATGGGTTAGAGCTGTTGCTTTTCTATTTTAGTTAAATGCGGTTTGTTGTTATACTTACTATACTGTAAATTCTTTGATACCTTAATCGATGGTATTTTTGCTTCACCTTATCATACCATTAGACCATTATATATATATTGTCCTATATCTTAACTGTGGTGATATTGACATTAGAAACAAACAAATATGGCATAATCTTAAGCCCAAAATTATTCATACCCATGGCAGATTTTGATTTGAAAATCATTTTCATTCAACAAAGTTTGTTTATGATTGGAAATAAAACCAGCGTACCTTTTATCAACATAGGGATGTGTAAAGTGTATGATCTGCTCAATCAAAATATGTATATTACTTGTGGTTAAAAGAAACTATTAAATTATTATTAATTATTAAGATTGTTTAGGCCTAAATCTGCAAGGCTTATTATGATTTTGGGCTTAATTGTAGACAAAATCAGTTGCATTATATAAATATTTTATCAAGAGCTTGCTTATCAGTTTTTTAAGGATATATTCAAACCTAAGATTTAAACCTCTGCATTCAAATTTCAAGGTCTTCATAAAACAATATAAACCCTCTTTAAGGTTTACTGAAAACAAAACCACGCTGTCATGGTTTAAATAAATTGGCAAAGCAGAGGTGGGTATCCACAGTGACACCATAACCCATGGTGACATATCTCTTGGCAATTGTATCAGCTGCCGTTGTTCAATTTGACTGTTTCCATGGAGAGCTGCATGCAGGAGCGCTGAGGATCTCGGCTGTGCCAGCTATCAGCTCCAAGGTATCCACACAATAAGGCTGCAAGAGACATTACATACAGCACCTCCCTCAAACAAAGAGACACACGCTTAAGCATGCAACCACACACAGTGAGCCACATAAGGGCACACAGCAGGCATGCATAAACACCAATTTGAGTCTGCTCTCACTTGTGGTTCCTAACATGCTGCTGCTCTGTCAGGACCCCTTGGTGTTACATTGTTCTGGATTGTGTACCATTTTGTCTTTTCTTTTCAAAAAGCAGGGTTAACAGTGGGAAATAGAGTATTTTAAGCAAATTCATAACCATTTCTCAACTCCAGATTTATTATTTATGTGCATTACCATGTGCAGGTTTGGTCCCAGAACCAACTGGTTTTGTTGCAGAAACTATTTGTGCTGCAGGGAATCAATGGGGTTAAAGAATAACTAAAATTGGGCCCTGAAAGACAGAAATAAGTAACAAAACAACATTTTTACACTTCTGCTGCAATTGTTCCTATATTTATTCAGACTGTGCCAACCTTTGTTAAAGGTAGTATTTGCTTACTGTGTCAAGTAATGCAGCAATTGGTGCAACATGGCCCGAATGCCAAGGGACTCCTTGTCAGACACACTACCTGCAATGACAAAACGGTTGTGCTTGATGCCTTGAGAAGAACAGGTTGTACATGCGTGCCATTTTTATTTTTTCTGTATCATACAAAGCCACATCAACATTTGTTGCCAACACTGGACAAGCTTCTTTGCCAAAACTAGAAACTGAACAAAAACTTACATTTCTGAAGAAAAAAACAGCTCAAAAATGATTAATTCCACAGTGAACATTTAATTTACCTGTCCCACATCAATCCAACCCACGAATCCACCTGCAGATTTTCTAGTGTGAAGCTGATATGCAAAGGTCTGTAAGTAAAACAGCTGGTGTGCAATCAGGCATCATAACAGAACATGAGCGTTTAAATGGATTTAATAGATGCTGATGTTTTTTTTTTTCCAGATGTGTGACAAAAAAGCAAAAGTACACGTGGTGTCCATTTGCCTTTCTATTGACCTGGACTCTATTCAGAAGTTGCATTAACATGAATCTTGATTGAGTTAAATGTAGCCAGACAAGGTTAACAATGACTGTTCACACAATGAAGCCAATCCTGCGTTATATGCAAATAAACATGAAGATTTGAAGCCATAAAACCACCACAGTAAGATCTGAGGCTTGCACAAATCTTTATTAGCCAAAGCTTCTTGCACTGCATAAAAGTGATTGGGTATTACACATTTGGATATTACACTCGTCAATTTATTAGGCACATCTTGCTGGTTGGACCCATTTGGCCTTGAGAAGTGTGATAAGTCTTCTTGGTCAAGAGACCAGTTTGAGATGGTTTGACCTTTGTGACATGGTGCTTTACCCTGATGGAAGCATTACCACCACCAGCCAGAACCATTGATACAAGGGAGTATGGATCCATACTGTGATTAACTTTAAGCCAAATTCTGACCCTACCATTAAAATGTTACAGCTTAACTCATCAGAGCAGGCAACGTTTTTCCTACCTTATATTGTTCAATTTTGATAAGTTTGTGTAAACTACAGCCTCAGTTTCTTATTCCTAGCTGACAGGAGGTGCACCCAATGTGGTCAGGCAGTTGTGTATGAAAATCCCAGTAGATCAGCAATTTTATGAAATACTCTAGCCATTTTGGTGCCCTAGACAAAATTATAGTTTGGTCCACCCCCCCACCACCCAAAATGTGAATAAATATTGATTCATTGTCTGTATTTCCTGTGTAAACTCTATTCATCATCAAATCTATAAAAAGTAGAATCAGTGAGGACTGGAGGTGATAACCACTGTTACTGTTGACATCATAAATGTTTCAAGGCAAATTACATAAAAGAGAAACTTTACCTCAAAGCGGAAAATTAAGAGCTGGATTCTTAATATTGATTGTATAATAATTTTATTTGTATAGACCTTTACATTAACCTCTAGGTTAACCAAAGTACTTTATAGCGAGTAAAATAAAATAAAACACAAGCAATAAAACAGTGTAAGAAAAAAAAAAAAAAAAACATTACAAACAATGGATAAATAGAAAGATGTAAAGAATGTCACACTTCTAGGTATTAAAAGCCAATTTAAATATATATGTATTAAGTCTTGACTTTAAGAGGCATAGGTCAGAGATGAGTCTTAATTCATCCGGGAGTTTATTCCAAAGTCTGGGAGCTGCCATAAAAAAAGCTCGATCACCCCAGTCCTTATATTTAGACCTGGGCTCCTCCAACAGGTGCTGATTTGAGGTTCTCAAGACTCAGCCATGCACAAGAACAGTTAAAAGATCACAAAATTACAACGGAGCCAAACCAATTAGAGCTTTAAAAACAAGCAATAAAAGTTTATAATCAATCCTAGACCAAATGGGGAGCCAGTGAAGGGTTAATGTGATCCTGTTTCCTTGTGTTTATTATGAGAAGGGCAGGAGCTTTCTGTTTGTTTTGAAGGCAACTCAGTAAAGACTGGCTTACACCAAACTACAAGCAATTACAGTAGTCCAGATGCAAAGATATAAAAGCGTGGACAGCCTTTTCAAGATCATTACGGTTTTAAAACTTTTTGGCTTTGGCTAGAAGCTGTATGTAAAAAAAGCTTGTCCTAACCACATTGTTTATTTGTTTTTCAAGTTTAAAATTTGAGTCAAAGACCACACTGACGACAAAGAAAAATCAATGCCATCTGCTGTACTGTTCCCAAATACAATACATTGTTTCGTCCTTCTTTGAAGTAAGGGGCCAAGGATGGAGCTATGTGGAACATCACAAGAAAGAAGGGTAGTAGAAGAAGACAGGTCACCAATCATTACAGAGAAAGATCTCTCCGTTAAGTATGAGGCAAAACATTTAAGTTGTAAGTGGAAAAAACTGAACATCTCAACAGATGTCTTAGTTTCTTCACAATACATCAGTTACCTTAATGCTATGTATTTAGCAGTATCCAGTAACAAGAACCATTGCCCCTGTCATTGCTTTATTTATAGCTTATTTTAAAAGAAAGAAGATGCACATACACAATGTCTTTGATGCATTTGGGGACACATCAATACCATCCTGACAATATTATTAAAGTCGATTCGGGTAATTTCTCCTTTCCCCTAAAACATTACGCAAGTCTTGTCCATTTGGCCAAATTCTTGTTTACTTAAAGGTTAAACATGATCAGAGAGCATTCGGGCCACAATCGTGCCATCAGTATTCATTACATCGGTGAAAAGGAGAAAATTCTGCCCCGGCCTCCTCCTGTCATTCCCTCAGGCCTTAGGGAATTCACTGAAGGTTAATTTATTTAAATCCTCCATCCACTCATCTCTATTCCATTAAACTCCACTAATAAATCTTTGCTTTGCCATGTAATCTGTTTTCAGCTGTCAAAGACTCAAGCCTCAGCTTCATTTTGCACGTATGCTTATGGATGTTCTCTTAACGATGATATGGCAGCCAATAAGGTCATGTTAAATTCATTTGATGTCATGTGTTTAACTGCATGGAGACGTCTGCCCTTCGAACATAACCAAAAAGTCTGGAATAATTAACCCAAGTGCAGCTCATGTTAGGGGGGCAATAAAATCCTCTGAGAGCCTTGTGCCGCTCCAGTGTCCCAAAGGTCCTGTGAAAGCTTGAGCTGACGGCCTGAAAGACAATTTCCCATGAGCCCTCAGCGGGGCTTTTATCTGGTCATACCTCTTTGGTCATGATAGCGATGATTAGTTTGAGCAAAAAGGGGACCTTGGCTATATGGACAAGTGGTGTATCATTATTACAGCATGTCAAGTCAGCATTACACAGATGCTTCAATGATAATGACTGTTTTAAAAAAC